>VMBQ01003974.1:6565-36534 GCA_007657795.1 Dreissena rostriformis
GGGGGGGGGGGTCATTTTTCTTCATATGGCTAAAGACAAACCTTGTTAACTCTCTAGAAGTCCCATTTATTGTTCAATCTGTATGAACATTTGTTCTTCAGATATCTGGGCTTAGTTCGAAAATGTTTATTGTTCGCCGCCAGGAGGCGGAGCATTTTTCTTATATGGCTATAGTGAAACATTGTTTTAAACACTCTAGAAGTCACATTTTAATTCCGATCTTTAAAAAACCTGATCAGAACATTTGATGATAACTGGGCTGAGTTCGAAAATGGTTCTCGTCCGTTGAAAAACATGACAGCAAGGGGGCTGGGTATTTTTCCTTTTATGGCTATAGTATAACCTTGATAGCTCTCTAGTTGATATTTCGGCCAAGTTTGAAAATGGTTTCAGAAACATATCTCAAAAGTTGATAAGAGCAGTTCAGTTCCCTCAGTTCTCTGAAGTCGCAGGTGAGCGACGTCGGGCCTCGGACCCTCTTGTTGAGATATTCGTTTCTGTTAGACATAGAGTGGTTACTTTCCATTTGCATAGTGAATTTTCTTAAGCATTATCATATGTTCCTTTTATCATCATCACTGCCATCATTGACATCTGCATTATGATAGGTATTATAATTACTTACTTAATGATCATCAGCGACATCATCACTTACAGGTAATCGTCATGTTTATTGAACTATGTTTTTAACCACTAGATAATCATCATTAAGACCTGATTCCGCTAAGCCATGGTCTCCTTTTTATTGCTAGTATGAATCAATATCCAACGGAAATATGTAGAGCATTTTTGCTAGATAGCATATAAGGAGTGATTAAAGATGATATCCATTTGGTTTTTATACGCCCGTATAAAATACGGGACGTATTATGTGAAACCCCTTGGCGGGCGGGCGGCGGGCGGCGGGCGGAAGGCATCACTTTGTCCGGACTCTAATTCAAATTGTATTCATCCGATCTTCACCAAACTTGGTCAGCAGTTGCATCTAGTTGATATCTAGGCCAAGTTCGAATATGGGTCATGCCGGGTCAAAAACTANTGACCTTGACCTTTCAGCACTCAAAATGTGCAGCTCCATGAGATACACATGCATGCCAAGTATCAAGTTGCTATGTTGAATATTGCAAAAGTTATGGCCAAAATGAGCGATTTTGACCCATATAATTGACCTTTGACCTTGAAGGATGACCTTGACCTTTCAGCACTCAAAATGTGCAGCTCCATGAGATACACATGCTTGCCAAATATCAAGTTGCTATGTTGAATATTGCAAAAGTTATGGCCAATGTTAAAGTTTGTGCAAACCAACAAACAAACCAACAAACAAACGGACAGGGCAAAAACAATATTTCCCCTAGTAAAGACTGGGGGACATAAAAAGACATGGAAAAATACTATGACCAATAAATGATACTTGTGCATTTAATCTTACCTATGCACATAATGCTCATTGTGATCTATTGGGATAGAAGCCCCGACATTCGTTCCCACGGAAAATCGTTCCGACGCTAATTTTACATAGGAACGAATGTCCGGGCTTTCAAAATAGTGTAGGGACGATTGTCCGGGTTGTCAAAAAGGTAGTATCGAATGTTTGGCTTGTCAAAACAACGTTGGAACATTGTCAAAATTATCGTAGGAACGATTGTCCTTGGGAACGATTGTCCGGATACCATCGGGATATCAGAGTCAGTCATCCGTTCGTGAGCTGCTTTTGCGTTTGACGGACGCTGGTGAAATGCGTCCCTCAACTTTTTCTACCAATAATATTTCTTCAGAACAATGTGCTTTTTTATGTCAACTATGTGTTCAGTACGAAATTTAGGTATTGTGTCCATATTAATTATTTATTGAAAGTAGATCAAACAAACATTTTGACATGAGGAAAACAGCTATTTGGATGTTGTTTTTATTTGACAAAAGAGACGAACATAAATGCAATATTCATAAAATAAGTTGACATATGATCGCTGAATATTGCATTTATGCCCACGGATTTACTTAGCGGAAGGAATAGTGAGCTCCTAAAAATAGTCCTTGTCCATTCGTTGGTCCGTCCCAACGAGGAATCTTTAACATAAAAATAAATCCCTAAGAGAATCCTGTCATATGTGGCGTGTTCTGAGAAAACTGGGCAACATGCTTGTGCGTAAAGTGTCATCCCAGATTAGCCTGTGCAGTCCGCACAGGCTAATCCGGGACGACACTTTCCACCTAAACTGGATTTTCGCTAAGAAGAGACATCATTTAAACTAAAAATTCCAAAAAAGCGGAAATTGTCGTCCCTGATTAGCCCGTGCGGACTGCACAGGCTAATCTGGGGTGACAATTTACGCACAAGATTTTGCCCAGTTTTCTCAGAACACGCCACATATTTGTAAAACAGTGATATGCTCTTAATATTATGAGTGCCTGTATCTATTTACAAAACAAAACCACATAAAGAGTACATACATATAAAAAGAAACAAAACCATCCCTTCAAACGATATATTTTCTTTATCCGAAAGATGAATTATTATTTAAAAACAATGAGTGTTAACCAAGACATGCTATTCATTCTAAGTATTTAAGTATCTTACAATTGCAAAGACAATTTTCGTAGTGTTCAAACAATTTTGCAAAAAGAGTTGTATTGTATGTGTACTGAATCTTCGTTTTATTATACGGCTAATGTGATACAAAATATGAATACTCTATTGTAATGTGTAACCTAAACGTATGTTCTGCGTCCAATAAATACACCTTTTCGAATGTCAACCGCTGTTTACACTTTCAATACTCTAAGGGAAGTCATTCAGAACTGTTTCTCAATGAAAAGAGGCCCTGACTTGTCTCCCTTTTCTTGGCACGGGCGGCCGGAAGTTGTCCCGCATGACATTGTCGTCGGAATCAATGAGACACTTTCGAAGAGCGTTCAGCTGAAAGGCAGATTTCAGTGAGACTATGTGAGTAATATCTGGATGAAAAAGAAGAAGAAATTAAACGAATCGCTTTAATGCGATTCTCAAACCATTGGGTGGTTTTATTTTGCAGATTTCGCAGAAATTGCAGATACCAACGTTTATTGACCCTTTAATCCTCAAAGCTTAGAGGTTCTACCCGAAATGGACTTTTGAATGTTTCAGTACCATTAAGTTTATTTTACGAAAACTGAATATCCCAGTCAGATCGCATTATAATATAATTGTATGTGTAAATGGACAAAAACTACACCATGTTAAAGTGTGCGATATGCCATGGAACTCGACGCCGCATTGGAAACATTTTAGTTTATACTGAACTAAAATTGAATGATCTTCTGGACTTCACTATTATCTTGTATAGGTCTGCAATAACATTGACCATGGTTTTAAAGGTGCCTATGTAATTAATAACAACCAGCGCTTATCGAGCAAATACTCAATATTTAATTAGAATGCTGCTAGTTCGAAAAAAATCCAGACCTTCCTTTCATATCATGCGTGATTATTCTCGTATACAGTCTAACGCCCTTACGTATAAATTGAACTTAGATAACGAAAATTGAAGATTTCAATCAGCAATATGCGACCACGCTTTTGTGGATAATCCTCTATACTTGTACAATTGCATGGTCGATGTATACCGATAAGGGTGCACAGGTTTAATAAAACATAATGTAAAAACAAACTGATACAAGAATCGCATACACTGTTAATCATCATCAGGTTAATTAAATCGTACCTTATACTCAATTGTATACGACATAATTTAAATTAAACAGTATTAAGTATTATTTAACTTGATGTAGATCACGGGCAAAATCACATCTATGCAAACGGTAATACAGCGTAAGTCTACTAATTTTCTTATATTTGAATGAAACTTAAAATATTCGAATGACTTTCATCAAATCTTATTATCGAATAGTTGAGTAATCCTTTTAACTTAGGATGTGTATTTATGTCGATGTTGACGAGGTCCTTTCGCGCCTGAGGCTGCATTATGTGAGAACCCGAAGTCATCAATCACTTCTACATAATTAACTTACTAGAATCACTTAAGTTGAAACCAACTGTGAAATCATGGCTACAAGTACAGCTATAGATCCATACCTGACGTTGAGAGAATTGCACGGGTTTTTTGAAGACAATCCATTGAACACTTTCAAAGAGGGGCGGGGTGGTAAGGGAGCCCTCGTACGTCCAGTAGTCGCTGATGTCGCCTGCAATAGAGACGTGACGTCACGGTGAGAACAAACTTCGCTTCACAACGACTGACGTACACAGCACAGATGATACTACCGATATTAGTTTTTTAACAATACTACAAATGTTTGTAGACCATTTATAGCGGCTTCGATATGATGTTAAACACAAAAACGATATTATAATAATAAGGAAAACAAAAATATGTGTACTACACAGACAAAGGAGACAAGGAATCAGGGTAAGAAGATAAAAAGAAGACGAACAATTCGAAGATCAGAATGCGATTAAGATCAGAAGAACAAAATACGATTTCGTACAGATGGAAAATGATGAGGAAGAAAGAGAAGACAGAGAAAAGAGAGTCCACATTAAGAAACTGAAGATACAGAGAAAGAAGAGGTGAAGACCGAGAATATGTAAACAAAGGGTGAGGTGATGGTGGGGTCTCATGTTAATGCATATGTGAAGGAGAAGGGAAGGATACATGAAATACAAAATACGCCTAGTACGGGCGTCGTATGCTCACCTGGTAACAGGTCTCTGGGGTCGAGGGAGCTTGGGATGGTGGCCGTGCTATCAGGTTGGATCAACCCGCCCAAGTTGTTGGACACGACGGAGAAGGCGGGATGCTCGTGGCCGGGCTGAAATGACGAGGAGAAAGCGTTATTGAACACCGGCTTGGTTGAAAAATGCTTGAGTTTAAGACTACTGCATGGAACCAAAATTACACTAAATGTAAATGATATGTTTTCTCAATATAATTAAATAACTTCAATGTATAAATTTAAAAAAGCAAGCATAACGCATATGTTTTTCATGTGTGTCCCGGTTTATTGAATTAGATACAATATTCTAACTAGAGATCTACTACCGCTCACAACTTTTTTCTTAGCAACATTTGACACCCCTAGCAAAGCTATTGTTCATACAAATGTCGCACCATGAGCAAGTTTCCTATTACTTTTAACGATACACTTTCACACCGAATACACAGATAGAAACGCGCTTTAATATATGTATCCCGAAAGAGCAACCTTTTGGGAAAAAAAACACTAATCTGCTGGTACAAATAAAGCTGGCCCATGTATAAACCTTTAAAAATCACACACCGTATCAGCCGTTATTATTTAAATTAAGCTATCATTGGCTGATATAATGGACCAGCGTTGTTTGTACCGGGGTGATTAGTGGGGTTTTCCGGGATCAGTCTATTGCCGGCCAATAAACCAGCTTCTCGTGCTACCTCAATCATAACCCCGAGAACGGCGAGTCCGTCGCTCTTGTCCGCAGCCTCCATGATGTTGCCATACTTAGTGTTCCAGTGGACAAAGTGAAGCTGCAATGAGAAACGGGAGGACATAGCTTGTGGTCTCATATTTTGCAAGAAACATGCCAATACTACGACACCATTTTTGAAACGTTTAAGTTAAAAATGTAGTAAAAGAATTGTGCAATCCCAAGCTCGGTCCGCATATAAGCTACATACGCACAAAAATTTGGGTGTAATTTCTCCGAACTTAAGTTTTTTAGCAGTTGTTTTTTTAATGTTCAGAAACAGTAACCTTTTCATTGATCGAACTGAATCAAAATGCACCCCAAAGCATAATCTGCTACTTAGTTTCCCATACACAACATTTAAAACAATGCCCAATCCCATCTTCCAAAAAACAGCAAACACAACAACAAAACTTAATGAACGGAAACATATGTTTTTAATTTATGTTTTCGTAGCAGTAAATTTTATTATGACCGAATTGATTAAAATTCAATTCCAACCGTGGTATGCAAGTAAGCCACATACATTTCAGCTAAATTTCTAAGCAGAAACCGCTATTCTATTTTTAGTAACAGTGACCTTGACCTTAGCCAGACTGGTCCCACATTAAATCCCTAGATAGGTCTGCATGTTAGCTACCTAGTACACATGCACACTAATTCAGTGTTAATAACTCCATCTAAACTAACGTCATTGAGCGGTAATCATTGCTCTATGCTTAGTTAATATGACATTGACCTTGAACCGACTGACTGTAAACGTGATTCCAAGCTAGGATTCATCAAAATTGGTCAATGCAAGTATTTTTACCTGAAACCTCCTGTGTTCTGTTTTTCTTTTTTTAACAGTGACCTGGCATTTAACCAACTGGCCCCGAATACAATAGCCTACTATATGCACACTGTCACTGTCCACATTACAATTGGTTGACGCCATGCGGTCGGCCGAAATTACCCAATCCAAAAATCCCTGGTAAAAATATCACTCAACTTACAATAAGCATGATTATACAAAATGGGAAATATAGCAAATAATTGAAACGTAATAAATCCACGCAAAACATACGCAAAACATACATAGAGTAATTAAGCAAAATAATTGTTGGTTGGTTTTTAGTATGAAAACAGTATTATTTTGGAAAAAAGCTTCAAGCCCGATCATGATTAGTTAAGATTTAAGATTCGTGTCCGAGATATGTGGGCGAGTATTTAATACGAGATTCGAGTTACTGATTTTATTTCTATTTCGTTATTGTGCTTATTAACATGTTTTTCATGTTTTTGAGTTAACATGTATATATTGTAACCATTTCAAGGTGTACCTCAGCTGCGAACATCCTCCCGTCAATCGTATGCTCCGATCCCCGGGTGTCGTCTGCTCCCCAGTGCAGGTGGAACTGCTCCAACTTTAACTGCTGGTTACCAAGGGGACCACCGGTCAACACTGGGATTAGAAGTTAGGACAATTAAAACATCAATTAGATAATAAAGGTTTCAAAATGCACATTGATTATATTATATTCTTTGTATATAAAAAAAACTTCATGCCTGTCGTATGAGAATATAAAAAATGTACTTAAATAGTAATATATGTAATCTTACCAAAGACAAATAACACCATTCAAAGTCCCCATCGTAAAAAACGAAACGCCTTCACTGAAATCGAGTGAAACATTGGCAATATAAGATGGCTAAAAAAACATTGTACGCTTACAACCGGTCTTGGTGATCTGACACATGATGCTGTGTCCGTTGTTCTTCAGCTTTACCTCGTCTTCCGGTGTGTAATTGACCTGCAGGGGGTTGGCCTTGAGATTCAAGTCGCACACCGCATTACGCGGAACGATATTGATCGGCGATTGTCGGCGGCCGGTGGCGGCGATCGGAAAATACCTTGGCCAGGTCCTGGGTCCTGAGTTTGAAAGTAAATTGGAGTGTGAGTTTGTTAAACTATTTATGAGCCTCGCTCTGTGAAAAGGGGGTTTAATGCATGTGCGTAAAGTGTCGTCCCAGATTAGCCTGTGCAGTCCGCACGGGCTAATCAGGGACGACACTTTCCGCGTTTATGATATTTTTCATTTAAAGAAAGTATCTTCTGGGCAAAAATCCAGTTCAGGCGGATAGTGTCGTCCCTGATTAGCCTGTGCGGACTCCATAGGCTAATCTGGGACGACACTTTACGCACATGCATTAAACCCCCTTTTCACAGAGCGAGGCTCATATGAATTCATCGAGCATTTGCTCCATATAAAAAGAAACATTTCCACTGCAGGAAGCAATATTCGGTAACGGGGCGCATTATATGGAAATTAAATCATATGCTAGTCATATCGTATAGGACATTTGTGTCGCGTTCTGAGAAAACTGGGCAAAATCTTGTGCATAAATTGTCATCCCAGATTAGCATGTGCAGTCCGCACAGGCTAATCAGGGACAACAATTTCCGCTTTTATGGAATTTTTCGTTTAAATGATGTCTTTTCTTAGCAAAAATCCAGTTTAGGCGGAAAGTGTCGTCCCGGATTAGCCTGTGCGGACGTCACAGGCTAATCTGGGATGACACTTTACGCACAAGCATTTTGTCCAGTTTTCTCAGAACACGCCACATATCGTATAGGACATTTACAACTTATGAAAACGTGAACCTTGTCCATTAACCAAATTATAAATATGCATCATGTGGTAAAGAAATTAATGTTACTAATGTAAGAGAAAACATACCATTTTCCTTTGTGTATCCCCATTCTGGAATAAGCAAAAATCAAATTTATCATATATTAAGTTGTAATCTCGGGAAACAATTAACCGTTTTGTAATGTGCATTGTACGTTTAATTACGCATACATATTATAAAATTGAGGGATGTTTGATCAGTCCAATCTAGATCAGACATCTGTTTCCGACCTGTTTAGAACATTTAATCATTGACCAGTTTTACTTGAAAAGTTTTGAGTGTCCATTGACATACTTTGACCCATCTGTATTAAAAAATGAATAATTTGTGATTGTCATAATATACGAGACTCATTATTGACATTACAAGTTTTCAACTTATAAACTTATAAGATAGATCAACCCTGATATTAAAACAGTGTTCATCATAAACAGTTACATGACTAGTCAAAAACTTCAATACTGATATTAAAATAACACGTTTAATGAATTTTGGACTACAGAAATAGTGTTCATTTTTTTCATTATTTCCAAGCTTTCGGCTAATTTTTCGTCAAATCGATTAGAGCATATTAATCGCTCCTCATGAAAGCTGTTTAAGATATACTTGAATTTGTACTATCTTAGAAATTGGATATACAATATTTGGTTCATTTATGCACCTTTAATAGATAATTAAAACTGAAAACAGTACATTTTTATATGACCGGAATGATCCAATATCATAATAACAATTAAAAACGATTCAAATATTCGTGTATGCCAAAACCTGTATTAACTAAGACACATCTGTTTGAAGAACACCCGCGTCTAAATATTTTACATCTATGTAGCCTTATAAGGTGTGTCGTGGTGAAATGATAAGGGTGCATATGTATCGAGTCAATGATATTTCCGTATGTGTGACAACAGATTGACTTAAAGAAAATCAGTATCCTCAATATAATCCATGTGAGAATTAAATCAGACGTTACTTTTAAATACATATAATGTTTCATTTAACAGTCAACTGTATTATTGTGTTCATTTGGTTATAATTTAATAATGGGTACAGAAATGAAAAGATCCAGCATCAAAACTTGAAAGCAGATGCAGTTTATACTGATCAGCCGTGTATGAAGTACTCTGCTAAGTACTGCGCTATTTTTAAACGTTTTTATCACTACATATATCTGCTAGAGGCATTGGGTAACTAGGGATTGCCTTTCGAATACGAAACGAACGGCCTTCCAGACACTGGCCACGCCTGAGTTTAGATGTAAATGGAAACTGGTAGATCAATTCATTTAACGAAAAAAACGCTTATTAAATGAACAAAGAGCCTCCCAATTTTAAGCCTGGAAAATATAAAAGTCAATAAACGTTAGTTATATTAAGAAATCAATAGGCCTAACTAACAACTGATTTTCAAATCATCTCAAAAAAGATACGTAGCCAAAGATTTTGAGGAATGCTCTCAAATAAGCCAATTCAATCTTCGGAAATATTCATTCGGGTTTACTGACGAGAAAACTCTCCAAGATTTTCTCCAAGATTTAGTTAGGGTTTGACAGCTTCGCTGAAAAAAAAACGCAATTCATTGCGTGTAGAATGTGCTTATTAAATGTGTTGAAATAGTTTACTAATGAACATGCAATGCAATGCATAGCGAACTAACTCGTTAATATATATGCCGTAAGAATGTCTCTTTTGAATATGATCGTCTAAAAAAGGAAATCAATACAAACATCAAAATCGTCATGTTTATCATTACAACTAGTTTGCTTTTCGTTATAACAAGTCGTTAGGTATAAATCGAAAAATGCAACATCAGTACTTGATTAAATAGACATTCTTCTGGATAAATCTTGTAAATACATTGTTAAAATATGGCTTATCAATATTTTGCACGTAATCCATATATCCACTGGTTTTGTTTTTGAATTAAAGTAAATTGCTTTTCTTTAGACAAACTAAGAAATAAAATCCACTTTCATAACAGTGTAAACATTTATCTGCCGAAGCATTAATACACGTTTACATGCAACATAAAAACAATATAACAGATTTTGGACATGGTCCATTCTTGTTTTTGTGCCTCTTCCTAGCAGTGGGAAGTACGTTTCTTTGCACCTGTTTGTCGGTTGGTTAGTCAGTAGCCAGAGCATATGATCCGTCAGTTGCGCGTTCAAATAGTCAGTAAGTAGCCAGCTCTTATGGAAAGTCAGTAGCCCGGTCTAATGGTCAGTCAGTAGCAAGTTTTAATGGTCAGTCAGTTGCCCATTCTAATGGTCAGTCAGTTGCTCGTTCTAATTGTAAGTCAGTTGCCCATTCTAATGGTAAGTCAGTTGCTCGTTCTAATGGTCAGTCAGTAGCCAGATCTTATGGTCAGTCAGTAGCCAGATTTTATGGTCAGTCAGAAGCCGTTTATAATGGTCAGTCAGTTTCACGTTCACATAGTCAGTCACCTATTCAAATGGGCAGGCAGTTGCCCGGTCTAATGGGCAGTCAGTAGCCCGGTCTATTGATCAGTCAGTTGTTCGTTCTAATGGTCAGTCAGTGCCCCAGTCTAATGTTCAGTCAGTTGCCCGGCCTTAATGTCAAGCATTAGACCAGTCTAATGGTCAGTCAGTTGCTCGGTATAATGGTCAGTCAGTTGTTCAGTCGAATGGTCAGTCAGTTTCGCTACCTAAAGGTCAGTCAGTTACCCGGTCTAATGGTCAGTCAGTTGCTCGGTCTAATGGTCAGTCAGTTGCTCATTCTAATGGTCAGTCAGTTTCCCTACCTAAAGGTCAGTCAGTTGCCAGGTCATATGGTCAGTAAGTTGCTCGGTCTAATGGTCAGTCAGTTGTTTAGTCGAATGGTCAGTCAGTTTCGCTACCTAAAGGTCAGTCAGTTGCCCGGTCTAATGGTCAGTCAGTTGCTCGGTCTAATGGTCAGTCAGTTGCTCGGTATGATGGTAAGTCAATGTCCCTACATAAAGGTCAGTCAGTTGGCCGGTCTTATGGTCAGTCAGTTGCTCGGTCTTAAGGTCAGTCAGTTGCCCGGTCTAATGGTCAGTCAGCTGCCCGGTCTTAAGGTCAGTCAGTTGACCAGTCTAATGGTCAGTCAGTTGTCCAGTGGAAGGGTCAGTCAGTAGCCCGGGCTATTGGTCAGTCAGTTGTCCTGTGGAAGGGTCAGTCAGTAGCCCGGTCTAATGATCAGTCAGTTGTCCAGTGGAAGAGTCAGTCAATACCCGGTCTAATGGTCCTCTAGCGGGCAGTCCGGTGTTCCATCACACACCTGGGACGCCTGTATCAGTTTAGGCCTGGGTGGCCGATCCCTTGCCCAAGGCAGAGGCGGGCTTTTACACGCTTTGGAGAGAATAAAGAAACTCTTACAATAAGCAAAATGCAAGTAGTGTATCCACCAACATTTCCACTATTTCTTTAATAACATAATCTGTAAAGTTAAAAGGACTGACATACCAAATATTAAAAAACCTTTACCGTCAGGTTTAAAGATATTTTTACATTCATTATTTCAGACCAGTTTTCCAGTATGTCTCAATTTTGACCAATGCGTTAATAAAATTTTGAAAAATCACTCCATTTTGTATATATATTTACTATTTTGGTGTATATAAACTTTTTTAGTTCTGTCAAATTAAAAAAAATAGAAACATAAAAATTGTACTACGTTATGAAAACTCTCATTTAAGTTATTGTTAAAGCGACTTAATAACCGCTATTGGAGCAGAACATTTCTGAACTGGGAGCGCATAAATAGAGAATATATGGTTGGTGACTTTTGATATCACGTGATATCAGACGAGGCTGATATGGCGTTGGAAAAGGCGAGGCTTGCTCTCCAATGTAAATGCGCATTAGTGGCATAATAAAAGGTCAAGTCATAAACGCGCAGAAAAAAAACATTATTTTTTAAGATGCTTATTTAAAAAGTTGAAACAGCTTGAAAACTAATTTATACAATTTAATGATGGTATGACAGATGTTCAGTTGTTGTATTAGACACGATTTGAAACGGGTGTTCGAACAACGACATTATTGATTTTATATGAAAAAGATCCCAACAAAAACCGTTTCAGTTAAGTTTTCAAATATAAATTCAGACTGTCGAAATTACGACTTTAAAATATACAGCAATTGTGTTGCACAGATTTATAGTAAGATTCATAATGTTAATACAAATGATGCCGCTTCTAAAATACAATTTCAGTAAAAATTACTGTTGTTCATATTACATCTTTAGAATTTAGGCAATTATTAAGAAAATTTAATACTACGAACGTTTAACAAATAAATCCAACTAAAGACAAAGTTGTTGCATTTTTTTTTTAAATTCATCACTACTTTGCGAACATTATATATAATATTAAACATTGAATATTCGCGCATTGTAACGCCAGAGCATTTTGAATGTGTTTTATTTTATACTTTGTTGAATGTATGGCCCCTTAATTTACAACATTGCGATGATCGAAAGACTTGATTGATAAATATTAATAACAGCAGTGCGAGCAACAACATAAACAACATATAATAATTTAAAACTGTTTGCGTACTTTTGTATTGTCATTATCAGTGATTGATTTTCTATAATGCAATTTTGAGTCGAAAGTACACCATTAACAAATTTAATTCACATTTAGATATGTAAAGTAACTTAAATTTAAAATAGATATAACTATTATATATATATATTTTTACTTTTTCATATACCGGAATTTATATTTCCCCGAATTCATAAACAGTCAATGATCCTTTAAACTAAATAAATGCAAAGTAAAACTATATTCTAGAATATAATAATTCTTTACAATGAAAAAATTATGTATAATTTAAATTACTTACCGAACATGAACATGGGACGCGAATTTCGCAACGCCTTATTTTGTTCCGACTTTGAAAACACATTGTGCCCTTGTGCAACAAATATACAAAAGGCAAACACTATCGCCATAGGAACACATTCCATTGTAGCACTCGTTAAGTTAGCCTGGTGAATGATCTGGCTCTCAGGGATCTCAGGGCGAGACTGAACAACGACAGTGTTTCAAATACTGATATTCAAAGGTAAAAGTAAACGTCCAGACGCTTGGCGAAATAAGGAAGGAGGTAATATATTACTAGACGAATTGGATGAACCGGATGAACCTAAATGTATGGCCTCGAGACATACTATTAAGTTAAGATTAAATAAAGACAACGATACAGTATTATCGTTACTCTGGAATAATATACAGTTGTGTTATAACTTACAAAAGAAAGAACATTATTTCGATTACATTATATTCTGAAAAATATATTTTTGTTTGTGGGTGTTTTTTACTATCTTGTGTTTATGCATATTAACAAGTTTCCCGTTTATCTATCGCAAAATCAGAGAGTATCGTCTAAGTATTATGGGGAAAGGGGGCATAAGGGCTTTGATATGCATTGAAATCTATTCATGGGCTGTGACTGACGGTCAGAATAATAAGCAACTATTCCACAAACAGCATTACACAATCTCCAATTTTCACAACTAAATGGTTACAACAAGCGTCACCGCCACTACGCAAACAACACCACAGCGACCTCCAAAGCCACACTTATTTCGGCCACTATTACCGAATAACCTATACATTAACTATAAACCCCGTTACACAAACCGACAATTTCAGCCTTCACTGCCCCAGTAACCCCAATATTACTACAACAGCCATTTGTGCCTTTAGCAATTATACCCAATCCGTAATTTTTAAATATATAAATCTAATATATATATATTTATCACATGCCATACCCTGTTTCCGATGTTTACCATTACATATATGTTTATATTACACATGTGTTATATACTTTTTAAGCGTTTTCATTGGCTTAGTTTTCGTTTATTGACCGAGCGAGCGTATTTTGTTATTTTGCTGAAATGACGTTGCAACGTCAAATGACGTCACGAAATGTTAACAACATTCGGGATTTATCATTATGTTTGCGTAAATATTTATTTAATTTGCTCATTTAAAAGCATGTGATAGAAAAGATCTGACACTCGTTGTCATATCATACCATATTTTATTAAACTCGTCCAGGAAATTCGTTAGTAAGCTCGCCAAAGACTCGCTTACTAACAAAATATCTGTACTCGTTTAATAAAATGGTATGGTATGATATGAAAAATCATGCCAGATCCTATATATATATATATGTTTATTTATCCTCCGATGTCCTTAAACGTGTTTGATTAATCAATATAAATGTTATAATTGTTATTTTATTTTAATGTGGCGTAATTTGTTTTCCAATGTATTAGTCCGTGATCAGAAAATAATATTTAGAAGGGCACGTTAAAACACTCGTTTAAAAAAAGAGGTGTGGGAGGTTTGGATTTGCTTAATAAAGGGTTAAACCGCAGATTATTTGCATGGACTGTTTCAATGCGATCTCCTCAGTTTTAATCTTATAATTTTCTTGTATATTTCTTTCGTGTGTTTGTATTGTGTCTAGCGTTGTTGCATTGTGTCAACTATTCGACAATTCTTCACATGCAATAAATAAAGGACATCTAGCTCACAATGTTCACATATTTGTAATGGAGTAAGAGTACCATTTTCAAATTCAGGAAAATATCATCAGGGATTTTTTTTCTTGTTTCGCAGATTTCGCCATTTAAGTTCAATATGCAGTACAGTGTATATTTTGTCAAATTATAAACAGGGAACGTGTTTTGGTCATACGTTTTGTCTAGTTTGAACAAAAGGGAACAAATCCCACGTGATGTCTTTGCCACTCTTTATTCTCAATTGTATCGCCTTCTTTGAATTAAATGTGTAAACCATTTCCCCACTTCACTTGGGAGACTTCACTTATAGTTATTTATTAATACTATTTGTGTAGTTGATTTCTCTATTATCCATTATAAGAACAAAAAAAAAACATTTATCCACTTAATAATATTTTATTAAATAATTAAAGCAAATATGGGCAAAGATTTAGATGAGTAAATATTGCCCGTTGATGGTAGTATAATTTAACTCGAGTTTCTGATTTAAAATGTGATATTTGATAATATGCATGTATTCATGTTTTAAAACATGTTGACAACTCAAACTTAAGCCATCGGCAGTAAAAATGATGTGGTTATTTGATTTAAATACCAACCACCAAACAAGCATATATGATGCGACATGCGACTATCAATTTATTGCGCAGTGAAATCAATACAGAAAATAACATCACTAGACTAGACTGAGTCTAAAAACTAGACTGTAGACAGTTGTCTACGTCTACAGTCGTATCACGTATGCTACGCATGCTTGCGCACTTAAAATAAGTTTTGAAGGATTGCGCAACTGTCGGATGTTTGTGCTATCGCTTGCCAAATAAGAGTTTTTATTTATTCAAATAAGCACGTGAGATAATGTTTTACACACGTATGCAAGTGAATGCTTCATACTAATACAAGTATGTGAGTTAATGCCTAATATATGTTTCTGCTGCTTATTGTGCCGGTTGCTCTGACACAACGTTCAATTAAAATTGAATAGCTTTCTCTGCATTTCATCGGTTTATGAACTGTCGGGAACATTACGCCGACTGCGTTTATGCATAAATTACAGTTCATGCATGACACACAGAATGAAATGCTTTTCAATTCTTGTAGTTACAACACACATGTAGATAAACGCTGTAATTTCACAATTTTAAAGGGCCATATCTAACGTTAATGAATAGTAACGAGGCAATTGGCAAACCAAGTGGCTTCATCGGGATATGGAAAGCATATCACGAGTGTGAATAACCCAACCAGAATCGAGTGTTTACGGAACACTCAAAACATTGTGTATATACATGCAGGGTGCAGGATCACGTGCCTGTGTGTGGTTCACAATTAAACGTTAATGAATGTAAACACAGCGGTAAGTGGTGCTTTTTTTGTCAAATAACCTTTTAAAACATTTTTTCTTAAAGATTTAAACTGGTGCATAAAAGACGGTGTTTTATGCTGCTTATGAAATACATCCGAATTACTGTATTTAATACATTTAAGCCTGTGTTCTTGGCCAAAAATTCCATGTGTACAGCATTCATGTACTCGGTTATGCTGCATGCAACGTGAAATTCGGCAACGATTTCTGACGTATTCAAGGATGAATTTTTCAACCTTAAGATATCGGCACAAACTGCAAGAAAAACTGTCTTTTATGCACTAACGATTTTTGCAAATGTATTTCAATAACTTGAGATATTTGCAAAAATAAAGTTCTTAACGGTGTGTATACATTCTGTCCAGCCCGTGTGTAAAACATGTGAACCCCGTTGATCCTGCACCCTGCATGCTTAGTTTAAACCTTGGAAGGTTCTAAGAACATTTTTAAAGAACATTATATCCACTAACAATTAAATAATCAAACATTCAAAAAGGTAATCTACCCATCATACACATTTATTAAGCAGGAAAACATCTTGTTATCATTCAATAATTGTTTTCATTAATTCAATTCAAGCCAACTATGTCACGACGGATCCCGGACGAAGTAGTTCCACACAAAGGCGGTATGCCCCCAAAAATCTAATCAGACGAGCTTGTGCCCAAACACTTAATTACTAGTGATGCTTAAATAGCAAGAACGACACGATGTGTAATCAAATCCATAACAAAGTCGCACTAAATGCATTCATGTACGGATCGAAAGGGTTTATATTCATACTATTGTTACACAACATAGTCCGATACAATATTAAAATAAATTTATACATTTACAGACAACAATTATTCGTATTCATATCTTTTTTAAACAATACGGCCATGTATATACAGGCAGGTAGGGCTGTGGAAAGCCACCATTGTAGGAAAATGTAAACGTGCGTTTATTACGTATTTATTACATGCATCTATCTGGATAGTAAAGTACAGTATGCAGACTTTTTCCCAGCCATTGTAATAAACAGCCAGCAAATAACATGTGAACCCCTTTAATGGTTTTAGTTATGAATGTAAGAAGTAATAAAATGTGTTTTACACTTTGCGTATTGGCATTGTAGGTCAGTTATTTTACACTACGTCTCTAATTGTCAATCACTAATTTGTGTTCATGCTGTTTATTGTGGTTTTCGTTTAACATTACTGCGTTTGGTCGTTGTTATGTTATTGTCGTTGTTGTTATTCTTTGTTATTGTCTGTTTTCTGAAGGATATATTTACGTTTTACTTTTTAAATAATGCGAGGTTTGAGTTTGGAAAGATTTAAACTGACTGTGATTTAAGATAAATTAATATCTTTTTGCGAGTACGACTGAATTTTGCCAGACAGCGTCCCTGGTTATTTTGTTAGTTTTGTTGTTGCTATTGATGTTTTGGAAGGTGTGCTGAGTACACATCTAACACATTTAAAAACGTAATAATATTAAATATATGATATTAGAATTCTTGTTAAGGGTATTTTTAATTATTCTGAATGAACGCATTCAAGTTGATATATCTTGTAAATGTTTATATATGTTTTTTTATTATTATATAACTACTGTTTAAACCGAATAAACAATATATTTCATATAGACATATATTGCTATATCAAATATTATTTGAGTTTAGACAATCAAATTACTCCTCAAGTAGCATGCATATTGTGGTTTTGTATCAAGATATTGTTGACTTTGCAAAGTTAGTTTTGCGGTATATCTACGTATTAGGATGATGCGTTGGGGTTAGAGGTCGTTCAAATGTACGGTTACAGTTGCTTTTCATATGAAGTGATCACAACACTTGCACCTTTTTTATTATTTCAAATACTTCATGTTTATGGTTGTAAATGCATTCGAGTTTGAGTTCTAAACGATATAAACTGGACGAAATATAGCCTGTAGGAATCAGTGGTGTTTTGTGCTATTACGAATATTACACCAACCAATGGTAATCAAGAAAACGTGTTCAAAAATTAATTGACATCTCGCCAGCTGTCAAACAATTTCTTATCTAAATATCGATCGACCAATCAGCGATCGATTAATCGGATGCGCCGGTTGTTATCGACCTGTCCGCCATTTTCCAGATAAGCCGACTGTATAGACGCACATATTTTCAACGAGTTTTGTTTATTTTCTATGAAAAATAAACGTTAATTTCGTATGGTAAAACGGTGTAAAGGGTGTTTATGTACGTCGGATGGTCTGTATACAGAAAGATTATTTGGAGGCATTAAATTATACAATTTGTAAAGCCAAAACGTGACTTTTGCAAGCGCAAGTGGTATTTTCAATGTGTATTTATCAATGCAATGCTAAATATGAATTCTATCACATTTATATGTACACACACGAGGGATTTTGATACCCGCTCTCCGTAACTTATCGAAACCCCCGTAATAAATCGCTTTTTTGTGTCAAAAACAAGTAAAAACAATGAAGTCCGGCAGAAAATAACATAAACCCGACATTGTGGTGTATAGTAAATGTTTAAGTGTTTTTTGTTAGGGGACATGTTACTGATGAAGAAACCAAATGATGCCGGGCTGGAATCTTTGAGGGTTTTGAGAAATCCAAGATGGCATCCAAGATGACCGCCGTTTTTAGCATTTTAACGTATGTGGTGATATACTCATGACTTAATCCATTATTTTGGATCTTTTCAGCCTAAAATAGAATGACGTTTTGATGGTTAATATTTTGGAAGTGAATTAATCAAAATCAAATTCCAGACTATACGCAAGATCGCTGCCAAAATGGTCGCTTATGCAAATAATTGCAGTTAAAATTCCATTCCACTATATTGAATCGGAATTTCATGCTATACAAACTGAACTAATTGTCTTTCTGAATGGCATTTTGTAAAGACCATTCAATATTATCCACTAAAATCCCGTAAATGTATTATTTTACCTATACATGAAGCGATTACAGACAAGGAAACTAAGAAAGTATAATTAACATACAAATATACTGCATAATACACTAGGCTCGAACATCATGTACACATATTCGTATATATAATACGCGGATAGACAGTGATATGGTTTTAAGTTGTATGAGCAATACCTTGAGTACATTGTTATCAAAGATGTCTCCAAAGCAAGACAATAGTAATCCTGCCTACATGACAGGGAATATGATAACTGGTATACTAAAGAAACGACCAACTGCATTCCGGTTTGCATTGGGTGTTCTTATGAGAAATTCAAAAACTCTGATCAATCAGATGCATGAATATAACATTACATGTTCGCATGACGAGGTGCTTCAGTTCAAGACACCAGCAGCCATACGTGCAACGAGCGACACAAATCTTTGCTCTATTTCCGATTGTAACGCTGGTAAGATCCAAACCATGGGCGATAACTTTGACGCTGACATTTCGTCCCAGAACGGTAAAGCGTCTACACACTCACTGGCGATGTTGATGATGCAATCAGGATCTTACTTTTCAGACGACATTGATGTTAGCGAGACCATACAACGCACACCAAAATTAGATATGGCCAAGCCGAAGAGTATGAAATAGATATTGAGCGTTTTCCAGGACCGACACAAACCACAGATGCCAGTAGAAATGGCACAACAATAGGTTTTGCCACTGAAATTTATGGCAAAAATTGTTGTGTCCGCGAATCTTGCGAAGCAAACCGACTTTTGTGTTTCTGCAAGATACACTTACCACAGAGTCATTTCCTGAATACAATGGATATAATACGCGGTTGTGCCGAGAGCCGGGGCATACAGTTACCCCCAAGACAAAGGTAGATTATTTGCCACTTATAGATATGAAACCTCAAGACCCAGACACGATCATGACATCTCTACAAAATGCAAAAGTATAATCATCACAGTATGGTCAGCACTTCACTGTGTTAACAGGTGGTCTACAGCTATATTGAGTTGCAGTCAATATTATCTGGGCATATCCAGCGCAGTTTCAGGATGTAATACTACGTCTCGGTGGTATGCACTTCCTGATGCGTTTTGTGGGGTCAGTGGGAACGCTTATGGCAAATAGTGGGTTTGAAGAGCTGCTTGAGTCAACATTTGCTGGAGTCTCCAAACTCCTAAATGGGAAGAAATATCCACAGAATGTACGGGCATTACGAATAGTGACAGAGGAATTGTTGCGCAAGTTATTCACTGAACATAATTTTTAGACATTTGATGATCTAGAAATGTTTCTTAACAACACAGCATTTGCCAGCCGAACGTCTAAATTGTGGATTGATTGTTTGATTAAGGCAGTATTCCTGATAATGATGTATGTTCGAGCAGAAAGAGAAGGTGATTGGCCGCTGCACTTGGCATCAGTTAAACTCATGCTACAATACTTCTTTGTCGCTTACACCCAAACTACGCGAGATACGGCCTCTATTATCTAAGGTCAATAGAGAAAATGCCTGAATGCGCACAATACAAGTTCTTAAAGGGTGAGCACGTCATGAGACATGTACCGGGGCTATGGATGCCATACTTTAATGATATATGGTCATGGCAAAAAGGGAATTATAGGTTCAACACAAACACCTGAAACTCTCAAGGTTTGGAGTTTGAGCCTGCATATTTGCGGCAGGATGGAAGAAAATTTGAGAGAAATGAGCAGTGCCAATTTAGTAGACACTGATGAACAGCACAAAGAAGAAAAGCGGAGAAGGTTTAATGCAGATGCCAAGGATAAAGCAAGTATTTAGAGAAAGTTGACAGAATGTATTGATCCGTTGGATCCAAGCAAGCACCCAGTCTAGTGAAAATTGTGACTGAAACAATAGCACCCACGTCTGCTAATGTTGATGAAGCAATAGATATTGGTAAAACCCGAATGATGGAATTTGAAAACTCATGGCCGGACAATTGTTATGGGTAAATAACTAAAAAGGTTGAAACCCAGGTTGTGTCTAGAAAGCACATTAGGGTTGCATACACCAAAGCGTATGACAGCAATCTGATTTATTCAAGAGTGATTGGCTTACAAGCTAGCTCTATGGAAATTGACATTAACCATATACTAAACCATGAATTGGCTCCAGTACCTATTGCTATGTTTACTGAAACAGTGGAACTCAGAATAGGAACAACCAAATCGGTGCTAAAAAATTAATTAAAAGTAGAAGTGTCTTAGCGGCACATTGAAAGCCAGATCACGTGTTCAGTAATAGATAGATCTGCTGTCATGTATGTCATTCACTGGCACTTAGACGGAAAGATACATGACTATATTTGCAACTTTAAGACTTATATAAGACAAAAGCTGAATAAATGTGATGTCTACTTGGTGTTTGACCGATACATGGAGTTCAGCACCAAAACTTTGGCGAGGTCAGGTACACAATCCAATGTCTCAAGGGTGTACAAACTTACGGGTGACACGTCATTACCGCCATAGAATGTTATACTAGGTGTCACTGAGAACAAACAACAGCTGATCTCTCTGATTTGCAAAGCTTTATGCACGGATAAAGAATTTCACCTCTTGTGCACTCGAACACACAAGTTGGTCGTTACAGGAGATAATGATAGGCCCCACTGAAATATGTAAAGGTGTCATTATCAATCGAGCTGATTTAAAATCAACCCACGAAGAATTTGACGTTATTATGATGAGGCAAATGTTTGATGCTGTAGAAGCAGAACACACTGGTATTTCTGTGTTAGCCGATGATACAGGCGTGTTTGTTTTGTTGTTACAATACTATGTTGTCCTAAAATTTTCATTATTGTTAATCATGGAAACACCAGTGAGAGAAAGAGCAGTTCCAGTCATTCGCAAAACTGCCCAAAAGCATAGAAATATCACGACCGACTTGCTGATAGCTCACTCTATCTCTGGATGTGACAATGTGGCTGGATATGTTGGTATCGGTAAGGGTACATTTATTAAGAAGCTGAACGCAGGCAACTCCATCAGACTGTTAGGCGATATGACGGATTTTTTTATAGAAGTTGTGAAGGAAGCGACCAGATTTGTCTCAGCTTGCTATAGAAAGTATGATACACTAGAAATGTCTATTACAAGACAAACCCTTCGGGCAGCCAGGGTAGGCAAATCGGTTAAGGCTATGCCAACGCTAGCAAGCTTGCCGCCAACCACGGATGCATTCTATGAAAATGTGAAACGTGCTCACATACATGCGTGTATATGGAAACACGCATTAAATGAAGACCCCCAAGATCAGAATCCATGTGATTATGGTTGGCGAAAGGACGAGGCGTCAAACACCCTTTTACCAATTACAGTAGCATCAAATATTGCTTTAGCTCCACTCAATTTGCTTCAAATGATCAAATGTGGGTGTACAAGCGATAGCCCATGTTCAACACTTCGGTGCTCATGTAATCAAGCGCAACTACCATGAACTATCTTTTGCTCTTGTTAAAAGGTTCAGGTTGACATAATACAGTGTAACAATGAGCAGACAAAACATGCCCGTTAGATCACTTACTTTGTCGATGAGAAAGGAAAGATGGAGAATAATACGTATTGCGTTATTTAATTGTTGGTATGAAAGGCAAACGTGAGAATTGAACTTGTATTAACATTAGAAAATCACTCTATGCTAGACATCAACTCACAACATGAGCTTAACTAGTATGCATACTACTTTATACCATGATGTTTTAAAAATGTGACCTGATCATGACCTTGGTGAACAAAGATGGAATTATACGTGTTATGGTGTTTCAATTGATATATAATGGGCTTTAAGACATTTATGACACCGGTATTTGTTCATAAAACAAAGCATACCTTTGACGAAGTTGCTGTTTCTGTACACATAGATACTATAACTTATCTCCAATGGTCAGGATAAGGTCGATCTGTTCTTGTTATACTTTACTCTGCATAGGTATTATTGAAATTCCTTTTATCGAACACTTATTAAACACTTAATTGCTACTAACTCGTATTTTTTCAATATGTATTATTCTTATACAAGATTGGAATATGATCTTCTTGGTTTAAGGAGCATTTTTTGAGCAGCCATCTTGATAATGGTAGCCATTTTGGACGCCAACTTCATTTTGGAAATATATAACACACGTTTGCACATCTATATTCATATTTAAATGTATACCAATATCAAAATGCCATTATAATACATAAACAATGCATATCTATATGTTTAAACAAATAAAACTGAAAATGGCCGCCATCTTGGGCGCCCTCTTGAATTTCTCAAAACCCTCAAAGATACCAGCCCGGAATCAAAGTTTCATGTTATTTGTATCACCTTTATAAGTAATAACGAGGTGGATACGGTACCCATTCGGCGTCGGAAATCGGGTTTAACTTTCCGAAATCCCAGTTTTAAAACGCTTGTTCGTGTCAGATGCATGTGCATACTATGTTTTCTTAATATTTTCGTAAAACACATCGGTTAATACCATTGTATAAGTGTTATCTATGATTATAACCACCATTAAACCTACATGTAGCAACATGGGGGATTTCGGTACCCGCGCGAGCGTCTGAGAGCATGTTTAACTTTCCGAAATCCTAGTTATAAAACGCATGATCGTGTCAGGTGCATTTTGCATACACTGTTTTGTTAATATTTTCGTAAATACCATTGGTAAATACCATTGTAGAAGTGTTATGTATTTTTAATACCAACATTAAACCTAGTAACATGGGGGATTTCGGTACCCGCGCAAGCGTCTGAGAGCGAAACACCCATTATATATAGCTAATGTTATTAAAAAAACTAATATTTTTTTGCATTTTTAAATCAATACATGATACAAAACAATTTTACCAGTGTTATAAGGGATTAAAATGTTTGTTAAAATCATCCAGAATGTCGCGTGATCTATAAGCATCGACGCCACTTTGGTGTTAGCTTTTCTAGGTTATCTGACCGCTATTTCACGTGATTAAGTGGACGAGATGTTAATTGCGCATATGAAATCAATTGCAAAAACAGTATTTTATGTCAGCTCTAAAATAACATTTTTTTCTTCCTTTTATTAAATATGTGAAAAGCCATACCACTTATGCTCCCTATACATGTTTACTGAATGTCACCGTTTGTGCTGTGGCTTTGACCTTTGCCGTGGTCTCCTGTCAAATTAGAGTTTATAGTTTACACATAGCATTTACGTGAATAAATGCTTAAAACAAGTATGCGAGTCAATGATTATTACAATTATAAGTATAGGAATTAATGTGTAATACACTGATTTGATAATATAGTGTATAAAATTATGCGCGAGTATTATGTATACAATTATTTAAGCGAATGTTTTATACAATTATTTGATATTTTGCTAAATGCAAGTATGTGATTTAATTATTTATACAACGAGAATTAATGTTTTAAACAAAGTTGTGACATTATGCTTTATACTATTATTTATACAGTAAGTTGAGACAATACTTTAAACAATTATATGATATTATGTTTTGTTCAGTTTTATTAGAATACTTTATATAATTATGTGAGAAAATGCTTTATGCACGTATGTGAGAGATAGAGAATACATGGTTGGTGTCGAGATGGAGAAAGTTTATCCGGTGAGGCTTAGAAAAAGAAAATTGGGCGAGCTTTAGCGAGCCCTATTTTCTTTTTCGGGCCGAACCGGATGAACTTTCTCCATTTCGGCACCAACCATGTATTCTATTTATCCTGCTTCATTTAAAATTATGCCGCTAACACATTTTATCAAAGACAAATGATTAATTTAGATAACAAAATAATTATTCTGGTCAGCTCCTACATGTACACAACATTCCTTTTGACCGAATTACTACCGATTATGTCACGTAAAAAATAGTTCCACATAAAACTGGTCCTTTTAATACTTTCCTAATGAAATTATGAGAAGAAATAAAAAAATGAATCGAGAATGTGATATTTTTAATGTTGGAAATTGAAAACAATGTGCAACAGCAAAACAAAAACTGATTTTTATTTGATATCATTATAAAAAAAAAAAAAATATGCAACAGCCAAAACATAGACTCAATTTTATTTACCTCAATGACAGCTTTAATCCAATAAATTCCACCCGAAAAAGAAAATAGGGCTCGCTAAAGCTCGCCCTATTTTATTTTTCTAAGCCTCACCGGATATACTTTCTCCATCTCGGCACTAACCATGTATTCTCAATATATTCACTTAAACAAACAAAACTCGCCAATCTCACTCATATACAAAAAATGTTTCAAGAACTCATTCACAAAACATGTGCAAACAATTCCAGCAAAAACTGTCATCTTTAAACACTCTTTTAATTATTTAAACTGTGCTCGACTAGAATAAACTCAGTGATGTGAACTCTTCAACAATAGATGTTTTCCAAGAATTAGTATTAAAACATCAAAAGTGTAAAATCGCGCACTGCCCACCGTCGAGTTACTGCCGGAAAATTGATGTTTATTTTTACAGACAACCAGAAGGTCAAAACCCACCTGTTACATTTGCAGATTTGACAACATTAAAGGTGACTGACACTGGTTCTAAGATTATGTTTCGTTCACAAATACCGGTACTTGGCCACTGCTAGTAGCAGGTTTAATGCAAATGGTGAGATTGGGAGATTTTCCTTAAAAATCCTCTGGTGTACTTTTACCAATGATAGACATGGACCCAGGTGATATTTTATGTATTGACACTACGTTATCCTTTGTCAGCAAGCATGCATGCGAGTATGAACAACCTGCTATCGTTACCTTTGATCAGCGATTGTATTGAAAAGCGGTCCGACTAATATGCAATGAAAACGACACAAGTCTCCTCAAAGGTATTCTTGTGTGATTTGGTGGATTTTATCGTATTATGAATGACCTTGGTTGTATCGGTCAGCTTATGTCAGGCTCAGATTGAAATTAGTTAATGGAGACAGTATACTGCTTGTAATGAATCAAGAGACGAAATTGTTGATTTCTACGAGAAGCTTGTTTCTGGTCAAATTGACTTTAATCTGTCTACAGCAATAGGTTTTTAGATGAAATGTACACATTCTTCCAAAAAGATAAACTAGCAATTTCAAAAAATCAAACAGCTGCTCTTTGGCTACAATATTTTGAAATGGTAAACCTTTTAAGAACAAACATTTAGCACAGCAGATGAAGGAGTGGATTCGTAAGGAATCAACACTTGACCCAGCATATTTGGGTTGGGCCAAAGTACAGGACAATCTCGTACCTACAAAGACCGATATCCAGGTTGCTCGTGAAAACTTTTCAACATAATCAGGTGTGAATGCAAGCAGAATTGTGACTCGAAAAGGTGCACATGTATGAAAACTGGACTCGAATGCTCCACTGCTTGCGGTGAATGTAAGGGTACAAGTTGTTCGAACAGCACACAATTCATTAACTCGGATTCGGAATAGTTTTTGTTGAAAGACATATATATTAGATAACTAAACTACATAACTAAAGCATTGGCACTTTTGTTTAAACTCAGAATCAGTTTTGAAGTAAACATGCCAAACAATTGGGTCATTTTAAAGCATGACCCGAAAGGCATATACAATTTTTCCGCCTACTTTAAGTTTGGATCTATGATATTCAAAGTCTTATTTATATGGTTGATCAGATATTCTTGTTTACGCCTTTGTGCTGTGTTCTTGTAAATAATGTATTATGTGCATGTTGCAACGTGTTCTTGTAGATATATTATTTTTGGTCATTTAATATTTAGAGTTGTACACTATAAAATAGTATGATACCTTTCAAACGGATAATACATCCAGGAATGTAACAATATTCAAAGTTAGACTGCATGAACTGCACTGACTTGTAAATTAAACAGACTGAGGTTTTATTTTGGGTAATTTGGTATCTCATTTCTATCCACCCCAAATAAGGTAAACTTGAAAACGAATGATCTTAAATAACAAAGTCTTATGTTTTTTATTACATTTTTTTCAAATATTTTTGTTATTGCATTTAGACACCCTGAACTGTTAAAATCGCGTAAAATATGCACTTCTGAATAATAATTTACCTATTTGCAATGTGCATGCCAAATTTCAGATCGATCTTTTAACAAGAAATGCTTGAAAATGCATTTTATAATAACCCCTTATAAGCCATCTGGCTTGTGCTGTCGGTGCTTTGATTTATAAAGGGCGTTCAAGAGCAAAAACAAACAACTAAATAATACAAATCAATCAAAATACTGAAATATGTGTACATGCTATGTCGACGAAGAAATAAACTATTATTTAAACGTGTTTATGGCCTCTTTCAGCACCAATTGATGCGGTTTGAGATACATAAGACGAGTTTTTGTACTTTTTTTGTGTTTTCCACTGAAAAAGCTGATTTTTCTTTAAAATTCGAAATTCTCGTTAAATTCACGCCACAAAACGCACTTATTCCGTAAAACTTACAACAACGCACGAAACCCCGCACAGAAAACGGTAATTTTATGAAAATACTGATCTTTTGTGACGGGGCCTGATTTACGTTTAGACACCCTGAACTGTTAAAATCGCGTAAAAAATATGCACTTCTGAATAATAATTTACCTATTTGCAATGTGCATGCCAAATTTCAGATCGATCTTTTAACAAGAAATGCTTGAAAATGCATTTTATAATAACCCCTTATAAGCCATATGGCTTGTGCTGTCGGTGCTTTGATTTATAAAGGGCGTTCAAGAGCAAAAACAAACAACTAAATAATACAAATCAATCAAAATACTGAAATATGTGTACATGCTATGTCGACGAAGAAATAAACTATTATTTAAACGTGTTTATGGCCTCTNAAGTGTTGACTCTGCTGTTTACAATGAGTACAGCCATTGTCCCGCAGGTCAAACTGACCAGCAACGATGAGACCAAACATGGGGACATCACAGCCTGCATCAGCCAGATATGAGTGTGTATACTTGTACCTGCCCTGTGAGAAGGTGTTGACTTTCCACCATAAGAGCAGCCATTGTCCAGCAGTTCAGACTGACCAGAAACGCAGAGACCGAACATGGGGATATCAGAGCCTCCATCAACCAGATATGAATGTGCATACTTGTACTTTCTTTTTTGGAAGTTGTTGACTCAGTTGTGTACAATGACTATAGCCATTTTCCAGCAGGTCAAACTTACCAGCAACTAAGAGATCANATTTTATTTTTCTAAGCCTCACCGGATATACTTTCTCCATCTCGGCACTAACCATGTATTCTCAATATATTCACTTAAACAAACAAAACTCGCCAATCTCACTCATATACAAAAAATGTTTCAAGAACTCATTCACAAAACATGTGCAAACAATTCCAGCAAAAACTGTCATCTTTAAACACTCTTTTAATTATTTAAACTGTGCTCGACTAGAATAAACTCAGTGATGTGAACTCTTCAACAATAGATGTTTTCCAAGAATTAGTATTAAAACATCAAAAGTGTAAAATCGCGCACTGCCCACCGTCGAGTTACTGCCGGAAAATTTATGTTTATTTTTACAGACAACCAGAAGGTCAAAACCCACCTGTTACATTTGCAGATTTGACAACATTAAAGGTGACTGACACTGGTTCTAAGATTATGTTTCGTTCACAAATACCGGTACTTGGCCCCTGCTAGTAGCAGGTTTAATGCAAATGGTGAGATTGGGAGATTTTTCTGAAAAATCTTCTGGAGTACTTTTACCAATGATAGAAATGGACCCAGGTGATATTTTATGTATTTACACTACGTTATCCTTTGTCAGCAAGCATGTATGCGAGTATGAACAACCTGCTATCGTTACCTTTGATCAGCGATTGTATTGAAAAGCAGTCCGACTAATATGCAATGAAAACGACACAAGTCTCCTCAAAGGTATTCTTGTGTGATTTGGTGGATTTTATCGTATTATGAATGACCTTGGTTGTATCGGTCAGCTTATGTCAGGCTCAGATTGAAATTAGTTAATGGAGACAGTATACTGCTTGTAATAAATCAAGAGACGAACTTGTTGATTTCTACGAGAAGCTTGTTTCTGGTCAAATTGACTTTAATCTGTCTACAGCAATAGGTTTTTAGATGAAATGTACACATCCTTCCAAAAAGATAAACTAGCAATTTCAAAAAATCAAACAGCTGCTCTTTGGCTACAATATTTTGAAATGGTAAACCTTTTAAGAACAAACATTTAGCACAGCAGATGAAGGAGTGGATTCGTAAGGAATCAACACTTGACCCAGCATATTTGGGTTGGGCAAAAGTACAGGACAATCTCGTACCTACAAAGACCGATATCCAGGTTGCTCATGAAAACTTTTCAACATAATCAGGTGTGAATGCAAGCAGAATTGTGACTCGAAAAGGTGCACATGTATGAAAACTGGATTCGAATGCTCCACTGCTTGCGGTGAATGTAAGGGTACAAGTTGTTCGAACAGCACACAATTCATTAACTCGGATTCGGAATAGTTTTTGTTGAAAGACATATATATTAGATAACTAAACTACATAACTAAAGCATTGGCACTTTTGTTTAAACTCAGAATCAGTTTTGAAGTAAACATGCCAAACAATTGGGTCATTTTAAAGCATGACCCGAAAGGCATATACAATTTTTCCGCCTACTTTAAGTTTGGATCTATGATATTCAAAGTCTTATTTATATGGTTGATCAGATATTCTTGTTTACGCTTTTGTGCTGTGTTCTTGTAAATAATGTATTATGTGCATGTTGCAACGTGTTCTTGTAGATATATTATTTTTGGTCATTTAATATTTAGAGTTGTACACTATAAAATAGTATGATACCTTTCAAACGGATAATACATCCAGGAATGTAACAATATTCAAAGTTAGACTGCATGAACTGCACTGACTTGTAAATTAAACAGACTGAGGTTTTATTTTGGGTAATTTTGTATCTCATTTCTATCCACCCCAAATAAGGTAAACTTGAAAACGAATGATCTTAAATTACAAAGTCTTATGTTTTTATTACATTTTTTACAAATATTTT
>VMBQ01003974.1:39199-56077 GCA_007657795.1 Dreissena rostriformis
CACTTGCGCGATAATTTCAACTGTCATAGATTGACGTATTTCTAATTTGTGGAGATAATTATCTATTAACTCAGGTAAACCATCCCTTTTCTTTGATTACTATTAAATAACATATAATTGTGACATGTTTGTATTATTTGGTATTGTTTGAAGTCGTTATAAATAATACGTTTATTGTATTTTATTTTATCTAGACTCGCCGTACCTACTCTACGTGTATGTGTGTATTGTTCTATAGCTTTCTAAAGATATATATTCTTTTTCATTTGTTTATTTTATTTAATATTAATTTCAGATAGCCCCTTTCACAAACATCGATATACTGTCAATACTAGAATACTACATTAAAAATATATCAACATTGCTTCTGTGTTGGGTCAAAATAAATCCTCGAATGGCACGAATCCCGAAAATGGCGACCAACGTTGGACCGTGGCTCTTGCAGTCCTCCATAGAACATGACCGGGGGTTCGTCAGGATCAGTATTCACTGTTCCTTGTCTTGAATTAACTAATACGTTAAAATTAATAAGTATGTGCTGTCAATTTGTCAATATTATATGTACTTACGTTTAAGCCATAGAACTGCATGGGAAATTTACTAATTTTTTTTCATTTTATTTACATTTTTTTTTGGAAACCTTCAATAGGAATTTTTCACCGGCCTCAATTATTAGTGTTTTACCCATGAGGGAAAAGGGGCATGGTAAAGTAAATTCCAAAGGGGCATTTTAACGCGCTGTTGATTTGGGAAAGGGCATAAATAGCGGGAAAAGTCGGATTTTTGGGGGAAAACTTTTAATGCCGTAGTTTCAGTTTGGGGGAAAATATTTTTATTTGGGGGAAAATATTAACAACTATAAACATATATACGTGTGCTCCAAAATACAGCATGCATGTTATAGTTTGCGTAATTAACGTGGTTCATATAACAAAAACACAACATCAACAACAACAACGAAGTGTTCCTTTCTGCTTAAATAAAGCGAGCGTAACAGTATAATGAGAAGTAACAAAATCAAAAACAAGAAAAAACAAAGATATAACTTTGAACTAAGCTTCCGAATGGGAAAGGCGTTCAGTCTCGTAAATAATAATTATTTAATGAAAACGTTCATTACCACCCAGTACAAATATCTCAAAGGAGCCTGTAGTGGTTATGGGAAATATTTACTTCATCGTTTCAATAAACAAAACGCTCGAAATCTACTGTGTTGATTGGTACGTCAGCACGTCATACATTGTTTTTATTAAGACCCCCATACCTTCATAACACACGTATGGATTTCATAGATTTGGGATCAGACGCTGTTTCGCGTGCATGACCCCCATTTATTAAAGGTCAAGGTCGAAATTCAATGTCGAAGGTCAAGGAATAACGGGCTTTGAAAGTTTGATCACAGTATACAAGGCATGGGATGAAATCAGGTGAACACTATATATATAGTAAAACGTTAATACTACTGTAACTCTATGTCGCACAGGTATGATGAAACGCATGTATTGATTTCATAGATTTGGGATCAGACGCTGTTTCGCGTACATTACCCGCACTTATTAAAGGTCAAGGTCGCAATTCAATGTCGATGGTCAACGAATAACGGGCTCTGACACTTTGATCACAGTATACAAGGCATGGGATGAAATCACGTTAACACTATATATATAGTAAAACTTTAATACTACTGTGACTCTATGTCGCACCGGTGTGATGAACATACTCGCGTTATCGAAGGTTTTGAGATATGGAGGTGTCCTTACCAAATTTCCCAACACTTACCCTTAGTTGGAAATAATTGCTAAAATGTCATAGACTATCAGAGAAATTGTAATTCACGTAGCTAAATTCTAGCGTTTATCTATTTGTAAAGGTTACTTTGCGTGTCGCGCGCGTTTGATTTCTCGACGGAATAAACAACACAAATAACACGACTGCATTTCCCAATTCGAAAACTTATTCTATCTTGAACCAAATAAACTTGATTGAAACAATTTATTCATTAACCAACACGGATACGTATTGTAGAGGAAGTAAGTAAATGATAAACAATCCCCTTCAGTGTGATTAAAAATGGCATAGCTTAACCTAGTGTGTCGTGTTCTGAGAAAATTGGGCAAAATGCTTGTGCGTAAAGTGTCATCCCAGATTAGCCTGTGCAGTCCGCACAGGCTAATCCGGGACGACACTTTCCGCCTAAACTTGATTTTCGCTAAGAAGAGACTTCATTTAAACGGCAAAATTCCATAAAAGCGGAAAATTTTCGTCGCTGATTAGCCTGTGCGGACTGCACAGGCTAATCTGGGATGACAATTTACGCACAAGCATTTTGCCCAGTTTTCTCAGAACACGACACTAATGAGTTGCATTATCCGTTTTCTTTACGTGTCCCCTCTTTGCTAAGCTATTTTGATTTTAGCATGACCGTCAACCGGGCCAAAAGTTTCCGTTATTAAAATTCTGTTCACAGTTCTGTAAAAAATATAGTTCAAAACAGTCACTATCACTGAAATCGTTCTTTTAAAGACTTAATGAAAATTAGTTACAAAGGTATATGTATCATCAATGACTGTTGTAATTATGAATGTTCTGAGTCTTTGTGTGAATTATAAATAAATATACTATCAAGACAAAAAAACAAGCGTGCTTTTTCTTCTATAACACGTTTATTTTGCAACTGATAGTGTATGGATGTTTATAGTGCATGGAAATGCTCACTTGTGACCATCAATAAACACATCGCGCAAGATCCAAGCATTTAAATAAATCGCACCGGCCCATGCGAAATATATATGATTTTATTTTATTTACAGCATTTCCAGAAGGCCAATGGACACATTTTAGTACAAGCAATATAATAACAACAGTAATAGACATATATACCGAATTATATCAAGCACATGAAATTATGAATAAGCGAGGTTATATAATAATAATAATCCGATTGGTAAGATATACAAAAAGGCTACGGATCCATTGCCAACGGCTATCATGTGCGGTCAGCCACGCACACGCAGAGAGATAATCATATAGTGTTCGTAGATATTACTACGCTTGCAGCTAAATAATTGAATACTATACTACGTAATTAGCACACGTATTCGTATCGTTGCTTTCATCTGTTCCAGCTGTACAACCTACCGGCATATCAACCATTAACTACAAACATCAGGCAGTGAGTATCAATTAATAACAGCTGAACCTTCATTAGCGCTATGTTCCAGAGCATCTCTACATGATAATATCAAAAGTACAAAACGCTGACAGAAATCGAAGAGACCGATGGCGAGAAAAAGAAACTAAAAGCAGAAGAAAGTATCCAAATGATTGTTTATGTAATTTATCCAAATGATTTCGTTACTTTACTTCTTCCTTTACTGCTGTATAGTTAAGATCGGGTACCACATTATAAGATTTAACTCTACTGACCACGAATGTGTCTACGTGCTATTTTATCTAGGATAATCGCACTCAGCGAATATTAACATCGTTGTCAGGCGATAGAACTACGGATCGAGTGTGTATAATAATGGAGTTAATAAAGACAATTACGGCAGCTTGGACTTTGGTGTTACTATTATCCATGTGTTGTTCTGGGGTAAACGGTAAGGAAAGGAAAATTAAAACAATTTGCTTTTGTATAATAGGCACGTTTATTTTATTAGATTGATTTAGCATGAATGTTCGTTATTTCACGTATATACTTATTTTTAATGATGCAAAAAACTTAAATATCATTTTAAGTTTTAAAATATATAATTTATTCTGTTCTGTTCACTAAACTGTATTTTGAACTTTTATTACTCAAACTTAACTTTAACAGAACAGAAATTATTTTTGCAAAAACATAAGCGTTCCAGAGTTTAGAATATACTGAAAATACGTACAAATTTAAGTATATGATTATACACAGAAATAATATATATGATGTTTATTTCTAGACATAAGTGAACACTCAGGCAAACAGTATTTTCGGTTAGGATTTTGTCGTACAATAAAGATAATGTCATTGTAGAAAAACATTTAATATTCCACCAAAGCCAACAAATATTCTCTATTACATTTAAATAAACCACCACGTCCGAATTTCCCTAACATCCAGAGAGTCGAGCTTAAACTGGTGTGTTTCGCCATAGAAATTACGTCACACGAGATGTGTCATAAATTGCGTAGTCATTTGAATGAAAGTAAAAGTACGGAAAGCTGGTTCTGTAATGAATTTTAGTGAAGGAACAAAATAGAATGACATATTAAACACAACAATCTAAATGTAGTCGGTAAAAGCAATGTCATTATCAAACGTATGCAAATTATTCGAGCATACAAATGTGTTTATAATTAACACATATATTAACGTCTTAATAATTAAGTCGCATAATTACTGAATCCTAAATTAAACGTCTGATAACTTTCCGTTAAAGTTTTGAGAAATTAGGCTCTGACCTTTAACATCTTTATGTTTCACACAGCCTCAATATATGTGTGATGATGATCGAAACTTTACGCAATACAGATTATGTTCGTTTTTTATATTATTATTTTTACTATCAACACAAACAACAGTAACAATGACATCAACTAGAAAATCAACTTTATGTCATCACCATCATCATTAAAGAAACAATTAGTACCCTGACTTATCACCGAAAAAAAATTCATCTGTTATGCCATTTAAGACAGTCGAAATAAACAACACACCATACATACATGCCATAGTAAGAAAGTGCGTTAGGCCTAACGAACAGAGAAACTTGTTACAACGGATTGGATTTGTTTACCTACATGACTTATCCGATTTAAATCAATATACATTTCCATAAACAAATTTAATCACTCCCTTTAAGTCTTTCAAATCCCGTGTTTACTTTGTTTGCTGATCGGATTCAGTACGAGGGACATGGCATATATCAGTTTCAGTTCGGTTTACCGAAGACGACTCATTATTTCTTCATCTGACTTTCTGGTACACACCGGATCGGTCTGGAGCACCGATCTTAGCACGTGCAATAATTTATTCTCAAATAAATTAACTTGGGTATATGGACTGATTCCCAAAGTTTTCGGCATACACTATACAGTTTCAGGACAGACTGGATGGCACAGGGTTTTGTACTCAGCGACTTACATTATATTTCATCCTAATGTATCTATTTGGCGGAAACAACTCACTGACCAAAACAGGTTCCGAAATAAGTACCAAGATAACGATGCATTTACATGATGTGACTGTTTTTCTCCATTTGTAAATTCTTGATCGGCATATCACATGACCAGAAGAAAACGTTTACGCGATACAAACATTTTAAGAAAGTGAACGTTCATTCTTTAAAAAAATCGATCCATACAGCTAATCGGCACCGATAACGATAAAATGTTTCAGTTGACTAACCCCCATCCTCTTCGCCACCAATTAACCAGGGTAATGTGTTGATATTAAATACCATCTATTCTAGACACAACAGTTGACCTATTTCTGCGTGCCTGGGCGCTATTGTTGATTTAATTGCACACATTGTTGATTTTATTGTGCTATTGTTAATTTAACTGCGCTATTGTTGACTTATCTGCGTTATTTGTTGGTTTAATTTGATTGCAACCTAAACTTATAACGCATTGACCAGCACGTTGTTTCGTACGTCATTATAGTGTGCAGCTGGATAACCACTAAATCACACTAGATTAAGGGTTGAACGGGGGAACAAACTTGCGACCACTGAGTGGGACCGCTTTGATCGCGGATCCGCTTGCGTTGTAAACCTCCAGTGCACTTACTTTGACATTACATACATTTATCGAAATAATGCAGATTTTATCAGACGCCGTTTAATTTAGGTCACGATACGCTAGACATACTTTAAGTTTCCCCTTTTCTGTAATGTTCTATTCACTTTCTAATCGTTTCTCTGCATACGTGTATTTCGCACATTACAGGCAAAATTATACATGAATTTATGAAATTATTATCAAATTACTTGTATATAAACTTGCTAATTAAACTTCGAAAACGAATCAATACCGCAATGTATAGAACTTTGTTTAGAGGTTTGGCCATTAAATTGTTAGACAAGTTTGACAGTCTGCGTGTGGTTATTAATACAAAGTTTATTTCTGTTAATTTTATTTGTTTTATGTGTTTTTTTGCGTGTGTCTAGGGGAGTTTTAGTCGTATTTAAATATATATATATATCAGTCCTTGATCGATTGTAAGTTATACCGTCAGTGCCTCGGATTCCATCTCGTTGTTTAGCAGATTGGTAGATAAATAGTGATAAATCGACAATTAATCCAATTGCACAGGTCGTGCAGGCAAATATGTATGTAAACAAACATGACTTATGACCCATGTGAGGTCACAACTGTAATTAAGTTCGGTAATGCAGATCATTAATCGTCGTGACATTGTAACTTTGATTTACGTCCAGTGTTTTATATACAGGCATTAATTGTCGACATACTTTTACGCCTTTCACTGTGACACTAAAATATCGCCCTTTCCATGGTGTCCTGAAACTTTGAATCAATGAGATAACATGTGTCTATGACCAAGACTTAAATCTCAACTTTGAGTACATTAAATTGACATTAATTTGACATAGTTGTTAAGTTGTGACATATCTTATTTCTTTACTTATCCCTTTTTATCCGTTTGGCTGTTTGTTTGCTTGTTTTGTTATTTAAAAACGTATTCGTACAGACTGATCATTCAAGGCAATGCTATAAGCTAAAATGTGTTCTTAAAATCTGTACAAGTACTCTTACAATTCTAAATCTTAATAGTGACAACAATTTCATGTAATATTTTAGCATATTTGAACAAATTGTCGAATCCCACGTCCATTCAATAACAAATGATACATGATGTAATGAAGTGATCAATGAATATATACAATCTTTTTTTGTAAATGGGCCGCGCTGAGAAAAGGGGGTTAAATGCATGTGCGTAAAGTGCCGTCCCAGATTAGTATTTGCAGTCCGCACAGGCTAATCAGGTACGACACTTTCCGCCTTAACTGGATGTACGTCAAGAAGAGTCTTCCTTTAAACGAAAAATACAATAAAGCAGAAAGTGTCGTCCCTGATAAGCCTGTGCGACCTGACAAGGCTAATCTGGGACGACACTTAAACACATGCAGTAAACCCCCTTTGCACAGAGCGAGACTTAAACTACAACAGATTATCGCTATCATATTATAAACACTTTTGACCAAAGCATTTCTAAGTAAAAAAAATTGCCAACAAGTAATTAATACAATTGTAAATATCAACCCTATCGGTTGGGAAATGTAAATGTGATTCATGGACGGGTGCCCGATCATAAACGTTTCACAAGACTGGATGATTACCAGATTACCAACTGAGATTGCCAACTTATATTGCCAACTGGGATTGTTTATTGTTAACATTACAGTGTATTTAGTCATTTAAATCGCGCACGTCAATGTTAAATCGAGATAATCTCACAGCGGTAAACAAATCAACTAAAAATCAATCAATTAAAAGACGTTGACTGTTATAGGAAAAAGCTTTAGAACTTGCATTAAAGGTAAAATACGTGTTTGTATTTCAAAGATTATGAGTTCCCTTCTCGCCTTAGGCTGCATTATGTGTATCTGGAGTGTGTCGGGTTTAATGCATGTGCGTAAAGTATCGTCCTAGTCTGCACAGGCTAATCAGGGACGACACTTTCCGCCTTAACTGAATTTTTGCTAAGAAGAGACTTCTTTAAACAAAAGATATCATACAAGCGGAAAGCGTCGTCCCAGATTAGCCTGTGCGGACTGCACAGGCTAATCTGGAACGATACTTTACGCACATGCATTAAACCCCCTTTTATCAGAGCGCGAATCATTTCAAAAAGACATTGAACAATCATAATCAGACCATCCTTTTTTATTTTTGTTAACCGTCAAACTCATTTTTTAAAACAGAGCTACCTAATCTCAATAACAAGCAAACGTGTTTCGAAAACAAAACAAATCAACGTTTGAATCCATAATTATAGAAAATGACATAATTGTTTACTTTAATAACAGATACATATCAAATGAAACATATTTAAAGGTCTAGTTAATTATTAGACTAGGATATTGACTGAATATTGATTGATTAAGTATACAAATACGTCACAAAATATCAATAGGTAGATTAACAGAAATTATTTTAAATATAATTTATTAATACACCAAATAATAGGTTTGTCCTCACTATGTGTACATGATTTTTATATAATATACAGAAAAGTATACATATAGTTTCCAAGAAATTAAACATGGTTTGTCAAGGCGTGGCAATTTGTAATTGTAATGGCATCGGCACTTTCTGACATAAATACTCGTATTTATCAAATTTAAACGAGCAGTTTTTCAACAAAAAATCCACCCAATTGCATTGTTTCAACCTAAGTTCTTATATTCAAGCATCCATTCTGCATAATTATGTTCCATGACAAAGGATCCTTACTTAAAATAGTATGATACTTATACCAAGTAGTACTTATATTACTCTATTAGAACATCAATGGCCCATAACAAAAAAAAACTTGGGTGCGTCTGTATTTAAAAAATAAAAGAGTGACGTTAAAGGTTTGGATGCATTTTTTTAAAGGCAAAGCATAAGAAATCGAAGGGGCCAAATATTTGTAAAGGGTGGTGCATAAAAACGGAAGGCCCCCTGCCATTCTGCTTCCGCTAAATCGCTACATTTGTTTATCCTCAATATTTAATATCACAGGATTATCACCGAGTCAGCTGTGCAGCTCTGCAGACTCTTAAATGTGAAATGGACACTTCTATGGTCTGTATATATTTATAGTATTCAGTGTGTGCTTCAACAGACACAAATGGTATGATCTGCCTCGTTGTTCTCAGGTTGAACAACGCTAATTTCCGAAACATGTGTGCGATTACTGACGGACGTGTTCATTTTTCGAATGTTTAATTTGCATCGCTGTTAAAGTTTCAAACAGGACGAAAGGCAACAGAAAATGTTTAATCAAAGTCATTGCAATATTGGAACAAATGGCGACAACAATTATACGAAAAATGGTTTTAAAAAAAAACTGTACGCTTCAATCCACTTCTTTTTAAATTAAGTATCAAAAAATGAATGTAAAGGATAACAATATGTTATAATTGTTATGTTATCATAAATAAATGTCAATATTACGAGTGATTAGATGCCTTTTCATTATAGATTGATTCTGTCATCAACATGTATTTTTCGGCTTACAGAGCACATAATCTAGCCGGTATCGGGCGGTTAACAAATTAATTAAATAGAATGGCCTTAAGCTACAGACGCTATCATGCAAACAACAAAAAAAATATTAATTGAATAAGGAATGATCGATATGGTTCCACTATGCAAACTTGGCCCATTTTAAGTCGACCTGAAAAAGACTTTTTTTAGCAGTAGGGAAATTTACACCATTAGAAAATTAAAACGTAATGAAAAAAGAAACACTATAATTATAATTAAATAAAATTACATTGCCGTAAGCGATATGACGTGAAAGCAAGCGGCCCACCAACAAAATGATGAATGATAACAAACATTTTGTATTTGTGTATTTCGTATGCATATGCTTTTGCGAAGGTTAATTAAACACAATATACAATTAAATTTCGCAAATTTATTTGATTTACTGTATTTATTAAAATATATTTATATTCAGACCATGAAATGGCCGCTTATGTAACCAACGTTAAACTACGTGTATTGCTTAACTGCTTTCGTTTGTGAAGAAAGTACATGCACATGCTATATGCCATTTTTAAAGTATACTTTAGCATTCGATTTGTAGTTGTTCGCAAGGACAAATAAGGTAAATAGTGGTGTTTTGAATATCGGTTTGCAGGGTTCTACTATTCACCAAATCACACTTAACCCGCATACGCGCCGAGAAAGAGTTCTCGGCGCGGCAGAGTATACTTAACATTACATTTTTGCATAATAAAAATAGTCGATTGCGTGTTACGTTAAAATCATGTTACACAGATCTCCTTAAAGGCCACAGGGGAAGGTCAGCCAATAGATGCATTCCATAACACGCAGCGGGACCTGTAAATGAACTCTGAAATACACATATACACGCGGGTGGGCAGCACAGCAGCTGAGGCTATTAATTAGTAACCTCAATAACAGCCGATTCCTTACCAGATCAATCATCACATCATCGGCGTTGTCTTTATCAATGTCGTCATCGTCATAATAGTCATCATCGCCGTCCTCGTCGTTTTGTCACCACCAAATTATGAAAATTGTCCGGGATGAAGAACAAAATCCGTAATATGAGTAATACCGATCAAGGTCTTAGATTCTTTAACATTTTGTACACTTTATGGATGCAGTGCATAGATATGGACATCTGGCTTGAGGGAAGCTACGATTGCAGGCTCCTGACCGAGGTCAGTCAACAAGGATTCCACTTGGATTCGAGCTACTGGTGCAACGTGTACCAGCTGACACGCTGTTGTGCCACGTGCGACAGGCTGAGACAGGTTATTGTTATGTACATAAAAACCGCCCGGATAGATTTAGCATTACAAAATAACGACATACACCGTACACTTTGATGTACCACGTGTGTAACACGAACAATTGAACATTAGACATCGGTTTCAATAATACATATTTATTACTATTCACTCTAAATTCTTAGATAGTGTTTGTAAAAGCTTGCCCTGTTTTCTCAAACTTTTCGTGTTTTTTTTTCAGAATGGATTAATACAAAGGCCCCAGGTATTAGGTGACAGGGGGTCGTTTTCACGACAGCATCAACACCTGAATAGTGGCTAAAAATAGAAGCACCGTATCAAACACTGAGCGACACCGGCGAATCACAACCAGACAGATGACACACGTGATACTAGCAACGCCCTTCACTGTTCAAAGTCATTACGTCATCAAGTACGTCATCAGATGAGAATAGAAGTACAGTCTACCTAGTCAACATTATCAACATCGACCAGTTGCAATTCTTCTAAATTAAAGAATGAGTTGTTCGATTTTCAGTTAAACTTTTAGTGGTAAATAATAGCATAAGGCTTTTATAACCTAAATAGCTTATATCATAACCTGGGACATTCAAGGGCACAGTGTTTCACGCTTAATTTGTAACTGGTCAATCTTAATGGATCTCACTTTAATTTGTAATGTGTGTAGTTCGATTTTATATGTTTATTATGTCGATATAGACCACTTTCCGGGTTGATATAACATGACAATATTTTGCTCAATCTATGTGTAAGCGTTTTGTGCTTGCAACAATGAGTTTTGTAATGTCGACCTCTTTAAAGAGTTTCGTTTATGGTGGTTATATTTATTTTGTTAGTTTGGACAACTACGAACGACGGGCGTTTATATCATGCTTTGCTCAGTGTCGAGACTATGTCGATAAAGTTTTACAACGAATTAAGCGTTGTCCTATTAAATAAATATGCGCGTATACAACTGGAATCGACGTTTACACGCGAAATTATTCTCAACATCGGATATAGACATATATGAAATAGTTTCTTGCATATGAATAAAATCATGATACAAATATATTCAATGTTAAATGTACTACTTTTCAAAATTTCAATTCTAATATTATTTTTCGTATTATTTAAAAGATTTAGTTAAGAATATCATTTGTAAAATCTAAATCTGTATAAAGGGCGCGTTTGGCGTCGATTTTCCTGATAATTGGATCTGGATATTAACCCAAATGCAAATGGTGTGTCAAATAATCCACCTTTTCTTGGATGCAATGAACAAACAGCTCGGGGTTATTAAGCGACTTTATACTTAATCGCATAGATGGAAAACATGGATTGATTATTCCTTAACGGGACAAAATCCGTAGATCCGAGTTGATCTCGGATTGAGGAAACCAAGAATAAAACATCGAATAAATTCTCGTGTAAGGTATTGCATATACGCCTTTGTCTTGATCAATTATTCATGGTCGAAATGATGACCTTCTGACCTTTACTCGTCCGCTAAAGACTGGAGATCTTTAGATTATCATTCAGAACATTTTCAATAGGTTTAGTAATAATTCTGTTAATAAAAGGAAATCTGACCTCTGCATCAACACACTGGTCTTTTAATATTATGTAAAATTGAGATGTTTACATTTTATTTCGCCAAAGTATGTTTGTAATCTGTCTTAGTTGTATACCAGCATTGCAAAATCGTATAAGCTCATAAGTTATAAAAGCATTACTTGATGACGTTAATCTTGACCAAACAATTACCCAGTTTCTGAAAGACCATTAAATGTGTCGTTTTCTGAGAAAACTGGCCATAATGCTTGTGAAAAGTATCATCTCTGATTAGCCTGTGCAGTCCACACAGGCTAATCCGGGACGACACTTTCCGCCTAAACTGGATTTTCGCTAAGAAGAGACATCATTTAAACAAAAAAATCCATAAAAAAAATTGTTTGGGGGGGGGGGCGGAGGGTTCGCCGTATTTAAACATACATGTATATCAGTCCTATAACGCTTGTAAGTTATACCACCAGTGCCTCGAACTTCCATTTCGGTATGTTTATTAGCAGATTGGTAGTTAAATAGTGATGAATGGACAATTAATCCCATTGCACAGGTCTAGCAGGCAAATATGTACGTAAACAAACACTTCGTCGAAGGTCCGAAGGTCAGACGGAAAACATGATTCCAGTATAAACATCTCTTATTTGTTTCTTGTGCTGCCAAAAAGCGTTAACACGATTTTTATGTAGTCAAAAACACCTTTTTTCGTGAATTTCGTGAATCTTATATGGTTATTATATATGGGAATTGTTCACAGATTTTCGTATTTTAAAAAAATGTCATTAAATTAATTTACTCTCAAATCCATAATATTTTGTATAGTTTTTAATTGTTATAGTAACAAGAAAAAAAGACAAATGTCCCTCTCCTAAAGTTCGAACCTGGGACGTCTAACAAACAAAGTGAGCGCGCTACCACTAAGCCAGTAGTGGTAGTTTGCTTATTTGATTATAATACGTAGGTAATTTAGTTTAATCTATGAGAATTTTCTTCTTTTCCAAATAATAAACAAGTTCTGTGTGGCCATTCTATGCCACCATACAAATGCGCTTGTGAGCAATTTAAAACAAAACTATACAATACAGAGCTATGACAGAAGGACGTGTACTTTAAAACCGGTTATACCGTAGCAGATTAGGTTGCCTTTGTTTACTACTCTATAGTAAAGATCGGGTACCACATAAGGTACGAACCTGATTTTACTCTACTGACCACAAAGTTCGTCTGCGTGCTATTTAATCGAGGATAATAGCACTCAGCGAATATTCACATCGTTGATCGCGCTACTGATCGAGTGTGTATAACAATGGAGTTAATTAAGACAATTACGGTAGCTTGTACTTTGGTGTTACTATCATCCATGTGTTGCTCTGGAGTAAACGGTAAGGAAAAGAACATGGGTACGATTTGCTTGTTATATATTTCGTGTAAAATAGGCAATTTTAATTTATTAGATTAATTTAGAATAAATGTTTGTTACGTTTATGTGTATAATTATATTTTATGATACACAATACTTAAATACCATATTTGAAGATTAACATATATAATTTATACTGTTCTGTTCACTCAACTGTAAAGTATTTTGCACGTTAGGCCTACCGACTCAAACTTTACTTGAAAAGACCAGAATGGGTGTTTGCATTACACATTAGCGTTCCAGAGTTTAGAATATTCTGATAATACGTATACATGTAAGTAAGTGATTATACACAGAAATAATATATATGAGGTTTATTTCTAGACATAAGTGAACAATCATCAAATAGTATTTTCTGTTCGGATTTTGTCATACAAGAAATATAATGTCGTTGTAGAAAAACATTAATTTAACGGTGGAATCGAGATCCATTTTGAGATCGAGATACGATGCTCTATATCATTTAGATAAAGAATATATTGAAAAAGATATAATACCAAAATATATATGAATCACGCTATGAACAAATCAGTTTTTCATTACGTCATAATTTTCTGCGAAAAAAATGATTTGCATTTGTTCTTGATGTATTTGTGTACAAGTCTGTTTTATTTCGTTTGCAAGTTAAAAAATTATGGAATTTATATTGGTATTATCATATATTATTTATATATTATAAACAAATACTTGTAGCAAGAGAAAAGCGGTGGCATTTTGCGAGGTATTGTAGCATGCAATCCATGATTAAGGAAATTTATTCGCAACCTCGTGCGTCCATAATTTTGCACCGGTGGAATCTTTATAATTTTTTATGGAAAACGTTGAGATGTTAATTATTACGTAATTATCCAAAATTGTATACAGATATGTGTGAGAAGTGGTTCGGTGGTGGGGCACGGGCTTCGGCAGACTATAAGCATGGGACCGGTTGCTCAAAACTTTAACGGCCAGTTAAATTAAAAGTCTGTTAATTCAAGACCCAAATACAATAGGTTTTAAAAGCAATTTTATTATCAAACGTATGCAAATTATTCGATCACACAAATGTGTTTACAATAAATGCATATATCAACGTCTTAACAATTAAGTCGCATAATTACTTAATCCTAACATAAACGGCTGTAAACTTTCCGTTTAAGTTTTGAGGAATTAGGCCCTGACCTTTAACATGTATATGAGCCTCGCTCTGCGAAAAGGGGGTTTAGAGCATGTACGTAAATTGTCGTGCCAGATCAGCCTGTGCAGTCCGCATAGGCTAATCAGGCACCACACTTTCCGCCTAAACTAGATTTTTGCTAAAAATATACTTCCTTTGAACAAACAATTCCATAAAAGCGGAAAGTGTCATCCCTGATAAGCATGTGTTGACTGCACAGGCTAATCTGGAACGACACTGTACGCACATGCATAAAAAAAACTTTTCACAGAGCGCGGTCCATACGTATCATGTAGCCTCAAGATATGTGTGACGAAAATCGAAACTTTACGCAATGCAGATAATGTTTATTTTTATAATATAATTTTTACCATCAACACATGCAACAGTAACAATGTCCTCAACTAGATAATCAACCTTTAGTCATCACCATCATTATTAAAGTTACAGTAAGTGTCATCACCAATCAACGAATTAAACATATGAACTGTAATGTCATTAACGACACTCGAAATACACAACACACCATAGTAAGAACGTGCGTTTGGCTATAAAAAAAATAAAAATATGTGGACAGAAAAACTTGTTACGGCGGATTTTTGTTTGTTACGGCGGATTTTTGGATTTGTTTACCTATCCGATGACTTATCCGATTTAAATCAAATGAATGAATATTTCAATTTACAAATTCAAACACTCCCTTTAAGTCTTTCAAATCGCCGTATGTACATGTGTACTTAGTTTGCTGATTGGATTCAATGTCGCGGACGTGGGTTAAATACGGAATCCGGATAGTACCATCTATAATCTCGCCCTTCTTTCATCAAGGGCGACACACGACACACGAAGCGATAGTTAAAACTACGGATTCCGTAGTTAAAAGATATTAGTTTCAGTTCAGTTTGCCGAATGACGACTATTAGCGCCTTAATCGGTATCTGGTACAAACCGGACCGGGTAGGAGCCCCCGATCTAGGCACGTGCGATCATTCATTCTCAAAAAAATAGCTAGGGTATGTGTGTTGATTCCTAAAGTTTATGGCAGACAGTTTCGGGACAGACTGGATGGAACAGGGTTTTGTACTCAGCGACTAACATTATATGTTCACCTCAGTGTATCTATCTGGCGTAAACAACTCACTAGTCAAACAGGTTTCAAAATATCTACCAAGACATCAAGGCATTGCATACTGTGACTGTCTTTCTCAATTTGTTAATGCTTGGTCGGCATCTCACTGGACCAGATAAAAACGTGTTCGCAACACAACCATTTTAAGAAAGTGGACGTTCTTTCTCCCAAAAGATTCGATCCATACAGTTTATCTTCACCGATAACGATATAACGTTTAAGTTGCATAAACACCATCCTCTACGACACTACATTAAAAAGGGTTACGTGTTGACAATCCCATTATTAAACACCCGCTATTCTAGACACAAAAGTTAACCTATTTCTGCGCGCCTGATCGCGTTGGTTGATTTAACAGCGAAATTGTTGAATCTATTGCGCTATTGTTGATTTTACTGCGCTAGTGTTGATTCAACTGCGCTATTGTTGGTTTAATTTGATTGCAACATATACTTATAACGCATTGACCAACGTTGTTTCGAACATTATTATAGAGTGCTCCGGGATTGTCCACCATATAGCCATCGCCCTCATGAGACGTGTTTGTTTCTAATGATAGTGCAAGGCATAGGAAGCATCCCGTTCCAGAGTCGACCCTATTTTAAAGGTTGAGCGCGGGACTGGCGCAGGCGTGTTGCCCCTATACCGCACGAGGGTTTAGGTTGAGCGGGGGAGCAAACATTGTGTTACCACTAAACCACACTAGAGTAACGATTGAGCGCGGGACTGGCGCAAGCGTGTTGCACCTATACCGCAGGAGGTTTTTAGGTTGAGCGAGTGAGCAATCTTGAGACCCTGAGTTCTGGCGCCATTGTGTTGCCACTAAACAGCATTAGGGTAAGGATTGAGCGGGGATACTAACTTACAACCCCTGTGTTATGGCGCCAATGTATTACCACTAAACCACTAAACCGCGCTAGAGTAAGGGCTGAGTGCCGCCTTGATCACGGATTTGCTTGCGTTGTTAACCTCCAGTTCACTTTCATTGACAGTACACACATTTATCGAAATAGTGCAGATTTTACCAGACGCCGTTTAAATTATTTCACGATACGCTTCAAGTTTCCCCTTTTCTGTGTAGTAATTTTCTATTCAAATTTCTAATCGTTTTTCTGCGTACGTGTATTTCGAACAT
>VMBQ01003974.1:57616-92701 GCA_007657795.1 Dreissena rostriformis
GTCGCCCTTTTATATGCGATATCTCGCCCTTTGAACACGACCGTCGCCCTTTGAACACGACCGTCGCCCTTTATGAACGCGACCGTCGCCCTTTTATATGCGATATCTCGCATCTCGCATATAAAAGGGCGACTGTCGCACAAGGGCGATATTTCGTGTTAAAAATATCGTGCGTCGCCGCGACTGTCGCGCAAAATATCGTGCGTCGTCGCGACTGTCGCGCAAAATATCGTGCGTAGCCGCGACTGTCGCGCAAAATATCGTGTATCGTGTGTCGCCATTGATGAAAGAAAGGCGAGATTATAGATGGCACTATCCGGTTCCGTAGTAAACAGTCGGTTATTGTCAAGACACTTTTTACACCTTTCAATGTGAAACTAAAATATCGCCCTTTCCATGGTCTTAGTATCGTTAATTATTTTCCTTTAACTTGCAGGTGACATTGTGAATTAATGAGATGACATGTGTCTATGACCAAGTCTAAAATAGCAACTTCCGGTCCATGACTTGGATTATAGATTTTCAGCTGTGACATATGCTTCATAAATTAGTTAGTAATGAGTGAGTGAAAAAGTTATTACACGTACGTTCTTTTGATTAAGATTTGGTCTCTATATTTTATTTTCAATTGGTTACACTCATAGTTTGTAACTCGTTGCACGAAATCGTCAATGGATATTGTTATACATTTATATAAAAAAAATTTAGCTGCTTGTTATGGCTTTAATTAGCCCTTTGTGTCCGTTCGGCTGTTTGTTTGTTTTGTTTTTTAAAAACGTATTTATATAGACTGATCATCCAATGCCAATGCTATAAGCTAAAATGTGTTCTTAAAGTCCGAATGAACTATGTACAGTTACTCTTTTACAATTCTAAATCTTAATAATGATAAACATTTAATGTCATTGTTAAGCATATTTAAAGACATTGGTGGATCCCAAGTTCATTCAAATATGCCATAATTTATGATGTTATGAAGCGGTAACGGAATATATAAAGTCGCTTTTTTGTGTAAATATAAAATCTACAACAGATTAACGTTATCATATAATAATCAATGCGGACTTTTGACCGGAGGATTTCTAAGTATTTTGTTGCCAACTCATAATTAATACAATTGTTCATATCAATCCCTATCGGATGGGAAATATACATGTAAATCATGGATGGTTGCCCGATCAGAAACGTTTCAAATGACTGGGTGATTGCCAAATGCGATTACCAACTGTGATTGATTAGTGTTAACCTCACATTGTATTGAGTCATTTAAATCGCGCACGTATATGTTAAATCGAGATAATGTCCCAGCTATATAACAAGTTGATAAACAAATCCACGAAACATCAATCCATTAAAAGACGTTGACTTTAAAGCAATAGGTTTTAGAATTTGTATTAAAGTTACGCTACGTGTTTGTATTTCGAAGATTATGAGATCCTTCCTCGCCTTTGGCTGCATTATGTGTATCTTGAGTGGGTCTCAGACGAATTTTGAAGTATAGCTCAGCAATTTCCAGCTATTAAGTTTTCACTGAAACATATTCATTTTGAATGAAGTCTTGAGTTGTGGGGGGAGCCTGAGTACCCGGACAAGACCCCACCTGTCCGGTATGGTCACCACCAATCGTACTCACATAAGCCTAAAGCACTATATATTGATTAAACAGACAAACAAATAAGAAGAATGACACAGATGTTTAATTACTTTTGAGTTTTTAGATTTTTGTTCCTTTTTGTTGTATTTGTGATTATGAAATGTTTTTTTTGTGTTACATTAAAAAAAAAGTCTTTCAAAACGGATGTTTTAATTTTACATTAAATTAGAACTCTTACGTGGCCTTGCTAATTTTTTAGAAATATATTTGTTTGTTGGATACATTATTCACTGTGGAATAATTTGTAAGGTTTGTCAATATTCGTATAACGACCAGAAGAATAACGCTTAAAGCGTTATATATATATGGGATCTGTGGGTAGATGGGGCTATTTGCGTAGACGAAATTGACACATTTATTTAACTCGAGGTAAAAATCAGTCGATTGAGACTTTGTTCGCCAAAATATTATCATTATTTGTTTCAAATCTTCCCCAGTTTGTTAAGGTGTATAAATCTTGAATTGTGTGTTGTTGTATCAGTCGTTTGATATCCCTTGACGTATTATGCACATGCTACGAGAAAGGTATAAATGACATGATGTTCGCCCTGTGAGGGGGTTTAATGCATGTACGTAAAGTGTCATCCCAGATTAGTCTGTGCAGTCTACACAAGCCAATCAGGGACGACTCTTTCCGCCTAACCTGGATTATTGCTAAGAAGAGACCTTCTTATTATTATACACTTCTCGTACATTATAAAAACTTTAGGGATGCAGTGCATTGATGTGGACATCTGGCTGGAGGGAAGCTACGACTGCAGGCTCCTGACCGAGGTCAGTCCGCAGGGGTTTCACGCGGATCCGAGCTACTGGTGCAACGTGTATGCGCTGACACGTTGTTGTGCCACGTGCGAAAGGCTAAGACAGGTAATAGTTATGTACAGAAACACGTCCGAATAGATTTCACAGTAATAAAGAACGGCGTACGCAAAACACTTTGATGTATCACGTGTGTCACACGTGTACCGGTAATTGAACAGTGACATGATTTCACGAATAAATATTCCTTACTCTTCACTCTAATTTCTTAGATAGGGTTTGTAAAGGCTGTGTCTGTTTTCTGTTGTTTTTTTAAGTTATGGCTTTTAAGCGATCTTAGACTGTTCGGTTGTGTTTTGTTTTCAGAATGGATTGATACAGAGGCCCCAGGTATTTGGTGACAGGGGATCTTTTTCACGACAGCATGGACACCTGAATAGTGGCTAAAAATAGAAGCACCGGATCAAAGACTGAGCGACACCGTCCAATCACAACCGAACATATGACACACGTGTCAATAATACAGCCCTTCATTGTTCAAAATCAGTACGTCATCAATTATGTCATCAGATGAGAATAGAAGTACAGTTCTAAGTCAACCTTGCCTACATCGACCAGTTGCAATACTTGTAAATATAAGAATGAGTTGTCCGATTCTCGATTTAAATTGTAATGGTAAATAATAGCATAAGGCTTGTATGATCTAAATAGCTTATATCATCACCTTGGATATTCAAAGCCACAGTGTTTCACGCTTTATTTGTAACTGGTCAATGTTTATGGATCTCACGTTAATTCAAGAATGACGTCAATGAATACATTTCCGCTGTGTTTTACCGTTTGAAAAGTACTTTTGTTAGAATTCAACTTTAACATGTTTCGCTGAAATACATTCACATAACCTTAGATCCCCATTCCATTCAGTGTAAAAATGTTTTATTGCAAACTTTCATTTTATCGATTTTGTTCTCAATTAAAAAGAACACAAATATTCGTACATTTTACATTATTTTTATGTAAAGGTCAAGAATTAGAAAAAAATAACAACATATTAAAATTCACCATGAAACTGTCGTGTAAATTCATTAAATGTGTCCGTGCACAGTGCACTGTTGTAAACAAGGGTAATAATTATCATCATTTGATTTTATTATAACTCACCATGTAACCCTAAGGGGCTTTTATTATTGTTCGACATGTTTGCATAACTGCAATATACATTTTGATATTATAGAATATTCAGTTGATCAATAATGATTTATGTAAATATATATTTTGTAACTGAGTGGAAAATATACTCGGTCACTTAAGGTCTATATAAAAAACAAAACAACAGCAACATTGTATTACATTCTTAACGTATGATGAAGATAATAATAAATTGTTTTGTGTGTTTCCGGTCTTTGACAATTTCTTAAATAATATTACTTTCGGTATGAAACATATCTTGAAACAACGCTTTTTAAAACCCATTCAAAATCATATGTTAACATGTTTTTTTTTTTTAAATTATTACGCGTCTATCATAAGTAATGTTGCATTTTATAAGAAAAACAACAAAGTGTTCATTAAATGTATCCATGCATGGACAAGTTTAATAAGTTTCCTTAAAAATACATTAATATTTGTTAATTATGATTGAATACCCGATTCTCATGTCACCCCTCTCATGCATTCTTTGTCTCGCCTTTTTATGCACCCGCAGGTATGCATATAGTGATCACACTATCTGTCTGTCCGTCCGTCTGACCGTTCGTCTGAAATTCCGTCACACGTTGCGTTCAGGTTTCGAAAAATGTGGAAAAACACTTTGCGTTTAGGTTTACAAAAATGTGGAAAAAGGGGGCATATGTCATCCTATGGTGACAGGTCCTATTTGTTTGATTTTTGTATTGTATATAGTGCGTTGTTAAATGAGTTTTTGTATGTTGATATAGACTTGATTGTTTAAACATGAAAATATTTTGCCCTATCTTTCTGTTAGCTTTTTGTACTTGCAATAATCATTTTTCTAAGCAATCCGTATTCTTTTTTTACCATTACAAATCTGCACGTCGACCCTCTTTTAAGATTATAATTTATGGTGGGTATATTTATTTGTTCGTTTGAACAAGAACTGAGGACATTCTTTCAGATTTCAACGAGTAATTTATTCCTGTTAAAAACATTTAAATAATTTTATACGCGACACAGAAATAGTCGAATAGTGCTCCGTTTATAAGACTCGATGGATCTACAATTCATATTTAAAAGAGATTTCTATTTCATTTAGTTAAAGGTAAGGGGCACAGTTCAAGTGTTTCTTTTCAAGATATGTGAAAGGAACCCGGGCGCTTTACTATTATTAACTATTCGTAACAAAATACCTTAGTAAATAATATATATGAGACAAACTTAAATATGTAATACGTCAATGGCTTAGTGGCAGAAACAAATGAACGCCAAACAAAAACTGGATTTATTATTATACGTTATTCTTGAACTAATGTAAGTCTTCAGGTCTATTATTAACTATTTTATTCGAAAATTTTGCAATATGAATTGCTTCTTCATGTTAACCTTTTAACGGTAATGATAAACGCTAAAACTGTTCGCTGATACGTGCTTTCACTATAGCTTGACACATGTTGGCGTTAGTACCCGTACAGGTGCAACCACGTGTCAGGATCGACACGTCTCTATTGCCGACGGCCCCGTCAAATGCCGGTACCAGAGCTTTTTTTTTCGCTCTCTTATGGTGTTCCGTTAATGTCACTCGATGTTTTCACTTTCGACATCTATATTTCTTAACAGACAGGCAGAATGTTTTATTGACGTAAAACTTGACAGTTTTATTTCAAACCACGTGCATGAAATAGTTTCTTGCGTAAACTATATAAATAAAATCATGATTACAATAAATTCAATGTCGCTATGTTATGAACTGTTCATATAATACTTGGCAATATTTAAATTATAATATTATGTTTCTCATATTTTGAAATATTTATTTAACAACATCATTTGAAAATCTTATTCTGTATGAAAGGGCTCATCGAGTATGGCGTCGATTTTCCTTATAATTGGAACTGGATATTACCCCAAATGCAAATGGTGTCAAATAATCCACCTTTTCTTGAATTCAATGGACAAACAGCTCGGGGTGAGTCAGCGACCATATACATATTGGCATAGATGGAAAAAACTAGGGACATAATCCGTAGATCAGAGATAATCTCGGATTGATCAATCCAACGGTGGATTAACGCAGAATTGAATATCGAATACATTCTCGTGTAAGGTATTGAATTACGCCTTATTCTTGTTCACTTATTTATGGCCAAAATTATGACCTTCTGACCTTTACACGTCCGCTAAAGACTGCAGATCATTAGATTATCATTCAAAACATTCTCAATATAGTTAGTGACAATTCCATAAATAAAAGAAAAGCTGACCTCTGCATTAACATTTTGGTGGATGACTATTATGTAGACTTGATTATGTTTAAATTTTATTTCGCCAAAGGATGTTTTTAATCAATCTTAATTGTATAACAACATTTCAAAATCGCTTTAGCTCATAAGTTATAATAGCATTATTTGATTACCGGGGGCAGGTTAATATTGACCAAACAATTACACAATTTCTGAAAGACCATTAAATCTCGGTCAAATTTTTTTATGGATCAGTTTGAAATACAGCCATGATTATTAAATATTCTTGAAACCGAAATATGTATTTGAAAACTTCAAGGACATTTAAGTCAGTTAAGTCAGTGGACGTATCCCTATTCGGTTTGCAGACCATTACATCGGATGGTCTTGTTTATGCTTAACTCTACCGAGGTAGCCGCTTCTTTATCTACTAGCAAAAGGAAAGTGTACATACACGGTGCATAAATTCTATAAATATATATAATACAAGCTTTAATAAGAAAAATGCCATCCCAGTTTTCTCATATAGACAAAGCAGGTAATTTAACTGACTGACATCTAAATTAAATTAAATAACAATCCTGGCCATTTAGTGTTTATACTCCTCGAAAGAAGGTTCATATAGTCGCCGATGTGTCCGTCAGTCCGAATTCTAAATTTTGATGGAATTGAGCTTGGGAGGGTCTGAAACGAATTAGATGAAACTTGATATGCATCATCGCCATAGGGTTGACATGTGCAAATAGCTAGGTCGTTTCGGTTCAGTGATGTTCAAGGAGTTTTTGCCCTTTGATTATTTGTGTGTCGTTCTCTAATGGATTTCACGTTTCAACGCCAAATCTCACGAATTGATATTTCGAGTTTAAGATAATTTTATTTGCACTTAACTTAAACAATGGTCATGCGCACATAATATGGTCGTTCCGCTCCGTTGATTCTTTAGTGAGTTATTTCCCTTTGAATACATATTCGTTTCCGCGCGAGGTCTCACACATTAAAGGGACTGTAAACCACGAATGACGAAAAAGAAAAGTTCTAAGATACCGTATTTTTTTTTTACAATTATTAGTTTATATTGATTAAAAGATCACGAATGGTATATAACATTACTTAAAAAAAATTCATATTTTCAGTTTATTCGGTAATGCAATTTCGCGGTGTGAAATTGAAAGTACATCGCGAAAATAGGTGACATAACGATATACACACTATAAATAACGCAAGTAGATTGATCATTTTATATATTAGATATATACAATTCACTACGCATGCACAATTTGCATTCCTGGGTTTACCACGTGACGATGATGATCAATCTTCTTGCGTTATTTATAGTTAACTGGTAGTTACCTGGTATACATAACCAGTAAAAATAAATAAATACAAAAAAAAAGTAAAAAAAAAAAACTTTTTTCAAGTAATATTATATACCTGTCGTGATAATCAATATAAACTAATAATTGTAAAACAATACGGTATTTTAGAACTTTTCTTTTTCGTCATTCGTGGGTTACAGTCCCTTTAAGGCTCCGAAATTGATTACACTTGAAGTTCGGGTTCAATTTTTTTTCAAGAAGTTATTGTCCTTTCAATATTAATTCAAGTATGCGATTCGGACCGCGCAAATTTCCATATTACTAAATCAATCTATTGTTACGTATCAAATTCAAATTTGTATGTCAGCTTCATTGTTAAGGGATGTACAGAATGTCTTTGACCAAGTGGCTTTCTTTTCAAAATAAAACCACTACCAGTGAAAATGATATACTTGTATACGAAAAAGAAATATGTGTATGTGATGGCAACCAGTTGAATTTATAAATATTGGTCAGTATTCGCGCTTGTAATAAATTCGCGCAATCACGAACACGCTACGAAAAAGAGGATTAGTCAAGGGTATGTGGATTTATTTTCACGCCGGGTATGCGAATACCTTGATACCGATGGCACTTCCATAACAGAGAACAACAAACGCCACGCGCGAGAGGTAAATTCCTCATTTTTTTTAAAGTTATATACTAAAGATTAGTTTTTAAGACAAGACACATGGTCAAGTTGATAAATGGTGTATCCTTTTGTATTGGGCATACACAATTTTACGGAAGAATGGTACATTTTTGCCCAAAAAATAATAAATTCGGTCGGAAAACATCAAAAAGTGGATGAACAGTAAACATTTGAACAAAATAAAACTACTTAGATATAGTGCAAAAATGTGTTTGCTATTCCAGCATGTAGAGTAATCACTTTGCTTCAAATACTGAAATTTTGATAGTATTCAATGAAATATAAACAAAGATAGAGCATGTTTTAGTACATGTAGGTGGTAACATAAAGTTGCAGGCACTTTGGTTACCGATATAGGGCACTTCGGATTACGGAGACTTTTAACAAATTGGGCACTCTTATAACCGAGTTTTATCTTCTTCCTGAAATGCATTTATGTATATTATGGCTTTTCTTACGAAATATTTATTTCTCAAACTTAATGTATACATATGTTAAAGAAAATAACGCCAATGTCTTGTCATGTTTAAACTATTCTGTGCCTAAACGCAATATGTAGAATTCTGTAAGTGATCATAAGTTATGTTATACATCTGATGATAATAATAAAAATATGTTGACGACATCCAATGACCCTCGATTACTCTCTTCATTTAATATACACAGGTGATGTATGAGCAACTTTAAAAACGAACCAGCTAACACAAATCAGTGAATGTTCATTACAAATAGTAACATACGATTATACAATAATATGCCCGATGATCATCGTCTACTGAGAAATTTAACAAATAAATTACAATATTGTCTGTAAAACAAAGATGAATAACATTTAATAGCCCGAGACTGCACATTAAACTTTGAATATACGTATATGGTCTATGGGTAAACATCATAATCAACACGTGGTTACGGTAATCTGCTCGTAAATTTCAAACAAGGAATGTGTGCGTATATTCCATATTATAAATAAATTCAAGTCTCATAGAAATGTTTTTTACGTATAGAGCATAGAAAAACATTCGATAACTCGAAATGTGGTATGTGCCTGTATTATTTGCACAGGCGTTTTTATATAAAACAAGAACTTTAACACAAACGATTATGTTATAGCTGTATTGAACAATTTGCGCAAATCAATCGCCTATCTTTAAGCATCTGCAGAAAAAATATGAAGATAATACTGCTACAGAACATTTGTTCATAACGAACACATATTCGTTGTCTCATGTTCTTTTTCTTCTTAAAGTAACACTAGTCTTGGTGAGAAAGATGAAAATACAAAAAGTAACAAAACTGTCGTTTTTTGCAGAAAAATGCGCATTAATTAATTAAGTAGACTAACAAGTATAGTAGACACTGATGGAAAAAAACGATTGAGAATTAAGCATGCGGTATACATGTGTCTTCCTGATTGTCATATCGCTGCTGATATTAATCTCTGAGAGGCAGTTTAAGCACAGTGATTATTCATGACATTATAACTTATATATAAGTAAATGACCTTAGTACCTTCATTAGAACATAAAGATACACGTTTTAGATCAACCCTTTCGCTAAAAAGAACATAATTTAAAAATATGTTTAAGCTCGTGTACTATGCGTAGATCCGGCGATCGGGTGACTCGAAAACTGAAAATATATGGTCATACAAATATGGTAATATAGACTAGTCTCATCAGACATATCGAATTTGATTCACATTTATCTTTCACATTTATACCAAATCAAAAACATATTCCAAAGGGATAAGAAAATGTTTCGGTTATTCGTTTTTAATTTACGTAAGTACATACATTTTTATTTATTGCCTTCTTACTTTAACATTATTTCACAGCGAATTCTGCATTTTTGATTCACTTAAAAGAGTGTGTTATATCTGAAAAAAGTGTCCAGTAATCGAGCGGGAATGGCAGTGCCATTGTCATTGAGATGATCGGTAAACGAAGTGCCAATGAAAAATGTGCATGCGACTCTTAAAACATTTGCCTCAAATACGTTAGTTAACTAAAATGTAACATGCTGTAACATTAATGGACATATTGATCTTTTATTTCGAATAGAAGCACGTTCTTGATTTATTTCCAAGTTGGTTTATTTTGTTAAAATATGTATTGATCATCCAATTCATGCTGATTATCGATGGAATTTTATCGTTTTTCTTTATATAATTCACCATTTCCCGCGAATTTCTTTCTTCGTAATACGAAGTGCTGAACCATTAATCACCCAAACAATGGTCCGTGTCTGAAAACCAAATGAACAGACCATAAATGCAAAAAAAGCTGAAGAACTCGCCTCTCGCGCGTGGCTTGTGTTGTTCTCTTTAATGGAAGTGCCATCCGTCATCAAAGTATTCGCATACCCGGCGTGATTTTGAAATCCGGTCAGCGGTCTCTTCAATGAATATTTGCGAAGTTCTTTTAAGACAGGGGAACCTGTCCATATGTAAGTTACGACCAAAGTACAACATTTTCCCTGATTTTTATATATTTTCTTTTCCAAAATATTAAAAAAGACATCATTAAAAATGTTACCTGGTGTTGATAGTATTCTCCCAACACGGATCTTAAAAAGGCACGTGGTGTAGGCACCGTGTAGAAACATACCTTCCAATTGTTCTAGTTGAACTTTTGTCTTCAGGTAGTTTTTGACGAGAGTACCGGTAGATAATTGAAAACTGTTCACTAGTATGATACAAATTGACAAAACAAAAGAATGACATGAATTCCATATGATTTTAATATCTGAATTAATACATCCTGTCAATATTGTTTGTCATGTTATAGTGGCAACACTGAGTAGTTTCCTGCTTTATTATGCTAATATAAGTAACATACAAATATAAATCTAAAAAAAATAAAAAAAAATCTAGATAAAACACGTCGCGGATCGCGTTAGGAGAGATTTATACGCGATCTGCTTCCGGCGGAGCTCCTCTTTTAGAGATACGTATTCTTCCGCGGTGTAGTTCCGGGCAGATTCTGGCTGAAATATGAATATAAACTCGTATGAGCATAGTACCGTCTATAGAGACAATGCATAATTTATGTATTTATTTCATTAAGAAAAAGTTGTTATCAACATACACAGCTTAACATTTCTATAAACTTGCAATGCAAAATGCAATCTGTTTCTGTTTAAGTGGCGAAGATATGCAATCGCGGTCACGATTGGTAGGTACGTGGATGGGGTTGCAGTGGTGGCGCTGGTTGTAACGCAGTGAGTTTGAAAGAGAAAATGGTGGCAAAGAGCGCGGAAATTTCAGGATAGTTGTGTGCGCATGTGGTGGCAACAGACAAGCAGTAGTGAAGACGTTGGCAATAAATGTGTTGTATTGTATGTGGTGAGAATGACAATAATGTCGGTGTCGTTTGCGGTCGCAATATGCTTGATATAGTGTTCGTAGTGGCAATGTACAAGGTGATGTAAGTGGCGTAGATGGTTGCAATTAACGCGGTGATGTCAGAAGCGTAAATGATGTTAATGAACGTGATGTTGGTAGTGTACATGATAGCAATAAAGATGGTGATGTTGGCGTAAATGTTGTCTATGCACGTGGTGCTGTTGGTAGAGTAGACGGTGACAATGAACGTGGTAATGTGGGTCGCGTATGTCAATGAACGTGGTAATGTGGGTCGCGTATATTGTGAAAATGAACGTGGTAATGTGGGTCGCGTATATTGTGTCAATGAACGTGGTTATGTGGGTCGCGTTTATTGTGTCATTGAACGTGGTAATACGGGTCGCGTATATTGTGTCAATGAACGTAGTAATGTGGGTCGCGTATATTGTGTCAATGAACGCGGTAATGTGGGTCGCGTATATTGTGTCAATAAACGTGGTAATGTGGGTCGCGTATATTGTGTCAATGAACGTGGTAATGTGGGTCGCGTATATTGTGTCAATGAACGTGGTAATGTGGGTCGCGTATATTGTGTCAATGAACGTGGTAATGTGGGTCGCGTATATTGTGTCAATGAACGTGGTTATGTGGGTCGCGTATATTGTGTCATTGAACGTGGTAATGTTGGTAGCGTAAATGTTGGCAAAGCACGTGATTATGTTCGAAGCTTATGTTATGCAATAAATGTAGTGATGTTGATAGCGAAGACGATGGCAATTTACGTGGTAATGTTCGTAGAGTTTCTAGTATCAAAAAAGTTGGTGATGTTAATAGCATATGTGGTGCAATAAACGTGGTGATATTGGTAGCGTACATGTATATGATGGCAATGCACGTGGTGATGTTGCTAGCATATGTGGTGCAAAACACGTGGTGATATTGGTAGTGTAGATGATGCTAATGAAGTTGATGATATTGGTAGCGTATCTGGTGACAGTTAAGTTGTATATGTTGGTAGCATAGCGGGCAGAAATGAACGCGGTGATATTAATTGCAAAGATAGTCTTATGCTTGTTGTACACTAACAACAGTTTATGCATAACCTAAATATGGGGGCACAAAACTAGAACTTACCCATCGATTCAGTGGTACGGGAGTAGTTAACGTCATTAGTTTTCAGCACTGTGGTCTCCTTATAGCGTAGTGACGCAACGGCGTGTCTGAAATACGTAGTGACGTCATCACTATAGCTAGAGGCGCGTATGACGTCATAATTTAAATTTTATGCTGGGTATAATTTCAATGTGCAAAGTTACTTTTTGGTTGTATTAGCCTATATTTTTACAACATATGTTATTATTAAAATGTTTTTTTTTTATTCTACACATTTTACGCAAATGCTATCAATTTAAATACGTATCGTCATATTATGAATACAGACAGATTTTATTCGCAATAGCTCCATTATATCCTATCATTATTATGAGAATCAGTGTTTCATTGTTGATACTTATATTTGACGTGGTGAAGCAAAATTAGTATGCCAAGATTCACAGCATAAGCACCGAAGTTCGATAGTATTTAAACTGATGCGTTCACAAAAGCAACTGATACAAGTATAATATGTCGCGCAAAATGTTGTGAAATAACAGTAATTCAAGAGGAAAGACAGAGCCAACACTCTTGGGAATAGCTCCGCTGTGAAGATTGCTTCTGACTATGCTATTTTCCCGCCCTTTAGTTCTAGGTTTTCATGATGGTGTCAAAGTCTGAGACGTATTGTCGTATGTATTGAGTCCCATCATCCAGCTCTCTTTGAAGCCAAGGATATTCTTCGTAAAGCAGAAAAGCTTCAGATCAATCAGGCAATAAGAGATCATGCTGCAGACGCATAAAGTGAGGCTGTGATGAACTGTTTTCCTGAAACATATTGTTACGCTCTTGATGGTGGCTCTGTGCTCCATCGTTTACCATACAAACATGGTGACTCATAAAAAACAATAACCAAGTCTTATGCAGACTTCACTGAGAGGCATCACGGACAAGCGACGGCGGTGTTTGATGGCTAATAAGACGGTCCGTCGATCAAAGACAACACACACCAGAGACGATAAAAACATGTAAACTCTATTCTGATTTCATCCAAGCAACATAATGATCATGCTAAAAGGAATACTTTTTGTCTCTTGACAAAAACAAGGAAGGCATGATTGCACTGATCAGCACAGCTATGACTAAAAGTGGATGTTATATCGTTCTGTCACCAGGGGATGCAGACGTTGATAATGTAAAATCAACAATGGAACGATCCCTTCATAGCACAACAACGTCGGTGTGCGAGGATACAGTTTTGCTCATCTTGCTCATGCATTACACAGAAAGGGACAATAAGACCATTTACTTCCGCTCTTTTGTAAACAAACAGTCAAAGGTACACAACGTGTACATCATTAACCTTTTGAAAGAACTTTTAGGAGAAAAAGTGTGTATTGAGTTGCTGTTTGTTCATGCTTACTCAGGCTGTGATTTAACTGCACGGATTTTCGGCATCGGGAAAAAGTCAGTCTTTCGGAAATTAGTAAAGCCTGTTCCTATCATGAAGTCATTTTCTTATTCATTCATCCTTACAAACAGGTCTCATGAGGGCATATGTGTCGTGTTCTGAGAAAACTGGGCAAAATGCTTGTACGTAAATTGTCATCCCATATTAGCCTGACAGTAAGTAAACGTCCCAATTGAAGTAAGATGCGTTAGCAACATAATTGTAGCCAAACACATCTGATACAACTTGCAGAGAATTTATCAGGATCACTAACGATTTATCGGCACTTAGCATTTAATAAGATAAAAGCATTTGAATTTTTAAGGACTGTAAGGTTGGGTTTTTCTCAAGTCTTGTTCTTAAAAATTATTTCATCACGATCTGTAAGCGATCCCAGTAGTCTCCGATTTGACGTCTTGAAAGAAAGGTTGCATGTGTGCGCATTAACTCGCCTTTTGTACATTACGACCGATTTGCTCGTCAGTCGTCAAGCGTACCTGCGTCAGTCGTCAAGCGTATCTGCGTCATTCATCAAACGTACCTGCTACATTCGTCAAGGTACCTGCGTCAGTCGTCAAGCGTACCTGCGTCCGTCGTCAAGCGTACCTGCGTCAGTCGTCAATCGTACCTGTGTCAGTCGTCAAGCGTACCTGCGAATGGACTCCCTGGCCTCCACTTCTCCAACTCGGCTATATCCGGTAGCGGAAATCGCTCCGAGTTCTGCGACTCGTGCTGGTGTGGGTCCACCAGCATCTTCGCCTGTCCATTGCAGAATACACAAGTAAAATATAAAACACATAGTTCCCTATTTATCTATTCTACCTCAATATTCTGTTATATACATGTAGATGTTAACAAGTTGTATACAAAGTTGACAAGAGATGTGAGATTCGCGGTACCAGCAGAGTATACTTCATATACATCAGCTTTTCATTGGATAATAATACATTCAATTCCAACAAATATTTCAAGTCGGCATACGTACATAATCATCCCTCATTGGTAGTTCGATATCCTAATTCTGTTTTATCATACCTCAAAAGAAAGCAGATCCCTTCTGTGGGACAGCCCTGTTTGATGATGATGCCGTCAAAGTTCACCTTCTCCTTGCGTAGCGACATGGCGAGCTGCTTCCGGTACTTTGTTTGCCAACCCCGGAACATCGGGAACTCTTCAACGAACCGCTTCTTCTCGTTGAACTCTTTTTCTTAAAACGCCTGCAAGGATGCATCCGATAGATACTTGTATGTAATATTGCTTCACAAAACTGACATTACATTGAACTTCTAGAAAACATGATTGCAATAAAAGAGATTGGTTCGAAGAATTGCTGCACGAAACAGCCGTGTATATGGACAATCTGGCACGTTAACCGAGCTCAATATAAAAAGCTGTTTAAAACAAAGAATAACACACATTAGGTGTAGCTTTTTTAAGATATAGCCGAGAAAAGTTCGATCAACATCACTTCAAACTTAGAAATATTATAAAATATCATCAACAAAAGATTTTACACCTACTAGCACATATATATAATTATTTCCCGTGAAATCTAGCGTTCAGAAAACGTTGCGTATGATTAGTCATCTATACCACAATTGTGAAAATCCTCAGACTAAAATCAGTTATGTATTTATCAATAGCATATAGCATAGTTGAGCGAATGTGAGTCCGGCTCAAGACCGTACTAAGATCTTACTTTAAGAGATCGGTTATAGAGATCCCTGTTCACCAATATCAGGTCCGTCGTCTCGTCGGCGATGATGGAAGCGTTCCGCACACAGTCGGCGTTGATGAGTGCTAGCTCCCCGAAGCTCCTTCCGGCGGCTGCGCGTGACGTAGAGAAGTGATTATTTATATAGCGTATTTACGGTTATGAACAGATGAGATGAAGGTCGAAGATGACTTGTATCGAATCATTGATGGCAAAAATCAATGTTTTTTTTGCAATGTTTACTTTTTACAAAGTCAAGTAAACGTTGATGTAACGAACTATTGAGATGAGCATACAACACAAACAGATATTTATTGTGTTATTTCAACCCATAAATGAGAAGAATGCATTTGTTACTGCTAGTGGATAATGCGTTCATGCCCTGGTGGCCGTCGAAACAACTTGTAAATGAAGTTTCATCAATAACATAAAAGAACATCCAAAAAGCAAATAGTAACTACCATAAATCATACTATTTTATGTTACATTCAGCCTCTGGGAATAGCACATAACGGTAATCTTTACGGAAATGCAACTGGTGAGATTTTTCTAAGTCATTAGTAATAGCTTTAAGCGCTAAAACATAAATAGTAACTATAACCACGGCGCTGTTTTCAAATAAATAAATAATATAACAACATGGAATACTAAAATAAGAAGTGGACCTCAACAAAAGTTATTAAGAACCACTGACTAAAGTTTTTTTTACTGGGATACGAAAATCATATTTTATATTTTATTAAAATTTCGGATTGCGGTAGAAAAATGTCTCACCTTCATAACTTCATAAGATAGTACTGACCATAACATAATGAAGCTGTGTTTACGTGAGTAACCCTCAAATTCAAAATGCGCGATTGGCTCAACAAACTGAATCACGTACAAAACTATAGTATTGAATTCAAAGGTAGATCACTGAGACGAGTTCGCCCCCTTACGTATGGTGCCGACGAAGTTCCCGAAAATGGATCGATCCAATTCTTCCCCGTTTTCTCCGTCGACGTCGACGACACTCTCTGTACTCTCAGTGTCGGCATCTTGGGCAGCCAGATCATAGGGGATTCCCTCTTCCGGCATGTTCGTTTATATATGGATGGCCACGGATCCGTTAAGAATGATATAGAAACTGAAACATATAATGTACGTCTTTATATACATATCGCGAAAATGTGATGTTTAACTGACTTAGAAAAAAATGAATTAAAAAAGTTGTGCATTTCAATTTGAGTTTTATTCCAGGGTATTATTTAATATATAGTATGTGTGTGCATGGTAGAACCATATTAAAAGTAACATACTCTTTGGGTTTAATGCAATCAATTAAACTGCTGGTGCTGTTTGCGTATTCAGACACGATATGCGATAACACGACGGTTGTGTTCCACGACAAGGGCAATGATTTGCACAAAGGTTAGAGTTTGTTATAATACACACAAAATCCATGCAAATACTGTATAATTTGCCCAAGCTACAGTCTCTATTCTCCATCATTTGTTTGCATTTTTATGACAAACTATAGACAATAAAACTGCTGTATGAAAATTTCGATCGCAGAGTAACTATTTCGAAAGTTTATTGTCTTGCAAGTGTGTTGCAGTGAAATGGTCGTCGCAGAAATTCCTTTCGGTAAGTTTTGTTATGCAAATGCGAAAGTGCTACCAGTGTTCCTGGTTCGATCTGGTTTTTATTTAGAAGAGATTGTATAGCCATGGACAAAGTGTGCAGGACAAGTCCAGATTTAATTAAAAGTGGCGTCTGAAGTGCGTCCGCGAATCAAATTTTACTTAAGTTTAACACGAACAATTCGATCCAACTCAACAAGATCTTTGTTCGAAGGTGATCTAAATCATGGTCACGGTTTAAATATTGTTTTATTACAGGACTTACGCGTCCCCCATGTCGCCTTGCTTGATGACGACATAGTCCCGTTTACAAGTCATGAATCGACAGTTCTTCAAAATGTCCATCACGATTTCTGAAATAAAACAAACATAATAAATAATACGATTTTATAAACGAACATGCACGCATAACGAAAGGCGCATCATCGACAAAGTCTTGTACATTTGTTACATCTATGCTCTGTCTAACCACAGTATTGTGGAAACCAAGTCAAGTATGAAGGAATATTTTATTACGTCAAGCTTGGACCGTCATATCATTACGCGGATTGGAATAGAAGTCAGGTATCAAGGATCTATTTTAACACGTCAAGCTACACCGTCATATAATAACGCAAATAGGAATCGAAGTCAGGTATCAAGGAACTATTTGAACACGTCAAACGCGTGCCATCATATCAAGATTTCAAGATATCATTACGCGGGTGTGTTGACAGTATGTGCATTTGGCGGATTTACGTTATACGGTCGTTTGTAAGCCAAACAGTAGGTATCTGACTTCTTTGCAAATTATTATTACCACAAGTTCTCACTTATATGTGTCCTTCTTTATTATGTGTACCGGTAGACACAAGATTTTGCAATCAAAGTAGAAAAATACCTAAACTGCATGTTTGAAAGACACTGTAAATGCGGTAAATGTATTTTTATTAGTTTAATAGGTGTAACTTGTCATCTTTAATGTATTATAATGTAGTATCAATCGTTTACAAATAAGATGAAAAATAATTTAGCAATGAAAAGTGTACCATAAACTTAAACATTTGTTGTATTTGCTTGTAAATTTCCAAGCAAGTTTCTCTGTACAACGTTACAAAACTAATTTTATTACGGTGAAAGCTGTTTAAACGCAGTCCTATGCTCGAACGAATGACTCTTCGTCCGAAATTTTCGCTCTAGCCAATGCTATGTTAATTATAATTACGTTCAGATTTAGTTCTCGTTGCCAACAAAAACATCATTTTCAATGGTCCAAAGAAATACGTCTCACCTACTATTTGAACGCGCTGTATTGATGCGTTTTCAAACAAATACGTGTGTCGAAGATTCTTTTGTAATGTGTGGTTACGTGTCAATGCATTTGCTATCAGCATCTTGTGCAAACCTATTATTTCGTGCAAAGTTATCATGTGTACATCCCATCTTCATAATTCCTTTCAAATATAGTGAATGCGTTACATTATTTATATCGAACAGTTTTATTTTTATTTTCAAACATCTTTTATAAAGTTTAGCAGAGTCATAAATCTNGGGTTAACGATGCAATCCGTAGTAATATAAAATGTGTATTTTATTTGTTATACTTTGTTGCAAAACAAAATATAAACGATCAACCTATGATTAACATAATTTACCGGAATTCATATTTTCATTTATAAAATATGTGTCTATAATTCGTATTTTTATGGTGATGAACAAAAATGACGATAGAAAATTTAAAGGTGAGATTTTTCAGACTTATTATGCAAATTTAATCACTTAAATGGCATATCGTCAAATTAACACAATTCACGTTTTTTGTTTCCATAGCCTGAAATAAAATAAAGATTACGTATGTATCTTCAACTAATGCATACACGCATGCAATAAAATATCTATACTAAAATTTCTCTGGTGTAATTTTCTAAGCCTCTGTTATCTCTTGTGTTTTCAGTAACCGGTTATTGAATGAATTAGCGTTGGCTATCGAGAGACTCTCAATGCATTAATTACCTGCATGTTCCCCCTGTTGAGAAGATCGTCTACATCAACTGATTATTGCTCCTCATTTATGACACGCAGGGTGGCTAATTAAGGCATGTCGCAGCAATTAAGGCATGTCAGAAGACCATCTCAGATTAACAAGGGATGTCGGAAGCGACAAGCCATATAAGCCCGCTTGAAACCCCTGGGACTATGTAATTAGCGCACGTACTCATGTTCTATTTTAGCATCAGAACCATGTGTATACAACCTACTTGCATAACAATAATACTTGTTGTTTCGATCGCCGCTACACTTGCACATGCGTACATGTTTATTTACAGTTGATGACATCAAAAACAACACACACAAAAACACACACACACAACTGATACATCGTCATTCTTATTATGGAAAGTAACTTGGAAAACTGAGAAAGTCCAAAGAGCCTGAAGCTGCTATTGACGCAGTGAAATAAAGCCAGTGACCCTCTACAACATCTTTGACAACTTTCTTCAAACAAAAACAACACCTCGCGGCTCAATTAGTGATCTTGTAGCTGAACAAGCCACGTCCGTTCACACAAGTATTCTAATTGTCTGTTTATGTTGAAATAGTCACACAATTCGTCTCTAATCATTCGAGTACTTGCTGCATATATATTTCCTGATTGCTGGTCCACGTGTTTTATTGTGCTGTTTCTTGACTCCTGGCTCTATTGACTTGGGTCATCATCTGGGTCAAAGGTTCCTTCAAGGGTGTTGTCTGCTTTGAAACATGATTGGTTCGCGAAATAGTGCACAGTTCACATACTACAAAGACATTGTCAGGTACCATTCTTGCTCTTGACAACATGTAATCAAACATTTGTTTTGCAAGATCTATATGTTTGTTTGGATAGAGTTTCATTGGGTATTCCTTCAATGAAATGCAATATCTCCTTCGCATTTACATTATACCAACAGTTCTTTCAGGTTATTGTCTTGCTTGTTGTAAATTTATCTGGTAAGTTCCTTGTATTTGCATTTTGAGTTGCAAAACAATCACTGCATTACTTCTGCGAGTAATCCTTCATCAACGAACACAAACTGATAGTCTGCATAAACGACTACCAATGGTTTAAAGGGAGACTGTACGATTTTGTCAAATATTTATGAATTTATATAAAATATGTACACAACTTATTATACATATATTTCAATATAAATTAAAATAAAAGTTAAGAAGAACATGTGTCGAAAAATGCGAAATAAGCCAGATATTTAATTCTGAAATCGAAAAAGGCTTACAGCCAAATTCGCCAGCATATATATCATTCATGTACAATGTGAATCTAAATTTAGTTTTAGTGCAGATTCGTTCATACGACACAGAGACACAATTTTGTTTCCTAGCAAATACGAGTAAAAGTGTCGGCATCGGCTTTTAGCAGAGCTAACTTGTCTGAGCTGCATTTTATGAAATTCATCTTCAATGTATAATTTGTCTTGCCTATTTTGTGTTATTGTAACATATTTTTATCAATATATTACAATTTAACACATATGAAATTAGTACAGTCTCCCTTTAAGGCTGAAAAAGTGCTTATAATTTAAATATTCAGGCCCACTGTTTGAGAGACGCATAAATGCCGAGTGATTTCCAACAATGGCAACTTACAGTTAGGAAAATATCATTTCTCTTCATACTGTTACGCAGAGAATCGGGTACCTGTAGTTCTCTTCTGACGATAAATATTGTGTTTCATTATTCTTAGGCAAAAGATTATACGAGTATACGTTTGCATGGGTCGAACCGGTAACAACGGTTTAACATTTTATGGCGACATTAAAAAATGTTTTATAGGGATAATTTACACGGGTTAGCACTAAATGTCCTTCCGTGCAGAGCATTGTTACGCCGATGTGTATATGATTAAAGCTTATTTTCTGAGTTCATTGATTTTCTCGTCATAGTTCTATATTGTAGCGATTTGTTTTAGATCACGAAATCACATGTGTATGGTGCCAAAGTAATGAAATATAGAACTTGTTCACAGTTTGGCAAAATGACAATTTTCCAAGAAAATTGTCATAGAATCAAATAAGAATGTACGCAGTATATTAACATAAGACAAATAACACTTCTGGCTTAGAACACTGATATAAATATATGTTTGTTAATTGATAATGATCAATCGAAATCGGAAAAAAATAATGGCACGTTTCTTACGCTTTTCATCGATAATTTCCAAGAAGTGCATGGCCGATAAAGTGTTCTAACAACAATTTAAATTCAAAAGCCTGCGTGGAATAATTGTAGTGCGATCGTTTTTTTGCTTTTAGGTGTCCCTGGTTCGAACTCCGGGGAAAGCACTTAATTATTTTACTTATTTATTTTTCCTTGTTATTCAAAATCTTCCAGATATTATAGTTTACAAGTAAATTCAGTTTATTAAATTTTTCAACTATACGCATATATGTAAACAAATGTTTTATAATAACCATATAAGGTTCATTTAAAGTGCTTGTTGACCACATACAAATCCTGTAATTATTATAATGAAGCACAAGAAAATTATACGTTGACACAAGAAAAATGTAAGAGGATTGTAGACTTGAATCATGTTTTCCGTCTGGCCGTTCGTGCGACCTTCTGGTTGTTTGTCCAGCACATTACACGAGAACTATCAAAGGTATCAACATGAAAAATAATATGTAAATGTATTTAATTGAAGAAGTTGCAGCGCACAAAAACCATTAATCATGATACCATAACCCATGATTATTGCCCTTTCTTAATGTTTCATACGTAAGTGTTGTTTGCGACTGTACTCATTTTAAAACATAAAATATATAATTCACATCTTTCCCTCTAAATCTGACTAATACATTATAACTACCAAAGCTCTAATATCAAAGTGGTACATTAGGGGAGGATGAGTATTTTAAATAGTGTGGTGGTTTCAAAAGTATTTTACTCATATCACGGCGGTCAGTTAATCTACTCACACATTTCTTGGTTCAGCTGGTGTACCCCACAAAACGTGTTTACGGAATTACACCAAAATTAACAAACACAAAAAATATCAGTAGATAAATTCTTGTTCTAATCCACTAATTTATACCAGAACACCAACTAATAACATAACATGATTAAAATAGGGATCACCGCCTTTCAACGATCAAGGCAATATACATTTTAAACATTTTATTGAAATGCCTTAATAAGTATCAGTCAAGAATTAAAATATGTTTTCATATGTAAAAAACCATTTGTCCGCCATATTGTTAATTATCCATGGACATTCAACAATCGAGTGGTTTTCATCAGAGAAAGGGCCTATTCACATTCAGCAGATTCCGATTTGATTACATCCGACATAAATTTGGACAAAACTTATAGAACAATTGATGACGTTAGGATATTTGAAATACTCGCAGTACTTGCCATGGCATATATTGCATAACGTCAATACTATGTGTAGGGAAGACCGGATCATAGAATTTTACTTTTTACAATTTGTAAATTTCGTAAATTGTTGGCAAGATAAATTGGTTCAATCACAAGTAAAACCACGTTTTAATATTACGATATACTTTTTGAATCCAACGGTGTGTTTAATTCAAGAAATTTATCCATTTGATTTACAAAATGGCAGGCATATTTAACATCGAAACGTTGTAACCCGGTACAGACAACGGGCATAAATGTTGCAATTGAAAAGCATTTATAATTTTCTTCAATACAAAGTATATTGAACGAGTACAAGTCAAGAATTGTACAAGTCAATTAGATCGGAAACGAAATTGTATTTTAGTTTCACAGCCTCAAACTACGTTATGTGTAAATTTAAGAAATAATATTGTTCTATCATGGTTTGTTGTCGAATAACCCACAGTAAGGAGTATAGATGCGTAGGAATTAAATCACAAGTCACATGAAGTGTTAGAATATTAAATAGAAATCCTCTCTATGAGAAAACCTGTATGTATGCATCTGTGTTGAGTGTCACCCCGGGTCATTCTGTTAACTCCAAGTCTAACCGGGTTTGCACTTGCTTGCGACAATGCACCTCATTGAAACCAGAAAGACCATGAAAGCGGAATATACCGTCCGGGATTGGCCTGGATGGGCTAGATAGGCGTATTTTATGTTATACTCAGTCGCAATTTAATTTACTGTAGCATCTTACACAAATATTCTCATGCTGAGATTGTGGTGTCTAATTTTTCCATCTTACTCATCGACGTATTCGTCGCGTCATCAAACTATACATTTTACTTAAGGTCAATACAGCGATGATATGACACATCTGCGCAAATGCAACCGGAAGTACAGATTGCTAAGTTAATATCGATATCTCGCGTTCTCGACCTATATACTCAGTCGAGGTCACGAAACCACAATATATTACGCTGCGAAATCGCGAGATCGCAATATTACTATCGTGTTCTCGCATCGTGCACATATTTTTGACCATAAACACGATGCAAAGACATGAGATTACGATCTACGGTATACTGCAACACGGTATTCTCGTGGTACTTAGAAATATTCATTTGAGTTAAGAAACCATCTTCATATATCAGATAAATGATTTAATAGAAAAACATATTTGACTTAACTTTATTGGATAGTTGCCTTTTTATGACAAAAATCCTTCAATTTTTCACACCACTGTCCGCCATTGTTGTTTATTTTTTCGCCGGGTAATTCCGCATTAAACAGCACTAATAATAAATTTAACATGAATAAACAAAGATCTGGCATACCATTCACANAACCTGTATGTATGCATCTGTGTTGAGTGTCACCCCGGATCATTCTGTTAACTCCAAGTCTTAGCCGGGTTTGCACTTGCGTGCGACAATGCACCTCATTAAAACCAGAAAGACCATGAAAGCGGAATATACCGTCCGGGATTGGCCTGGATTGTCTAGATAGGCGTATACTGAGCTACCAAAGCTTTCCAAATAATCATTGCATGTATAATTAAGTGTCCGTTCTAAAAAGTACATCATAAACAATAAAAGAATAAGTGTTTACAATACAGACAACGATTATTAATTACGTCTTGTATACAATAACATGTACAGTTCAAACGAAAGCCATTTTCCTTGGGAATTGCTAAAATCATCAAATTCAAACAATACTTCAAAGGAGCACAGTACACATCTGCTACACATTAAACAGCCTATACTTTTCTAGTATTCCCATATCAACTATACACATACATTATTGTTTGGCCTATGTGTATTTCAAAGGCGGACTTTGGGCCTTTTATGTTATACTCAGTCGCAATTTAATTTACTGTAGCATCTTACACAAATATTCGCATGCTGAGATTGTGGTGTCTAATTTTTCCATCATACTCATCGACGTATTCGTCGCGTCATCAAACTATACATTTTACTAAAGGTCAATACAGCGATGATATGACACATCTGCGCAAATGCAACCGGAAGTACAGATTGCTAAGTTAATATCGATATCTCGCGTTCTCGACCTATATACTCAGTCGAGGTCACGAAACCAAAATATATTACGCTGCGAAATCGCGAGATCGCAATATTACTATCGTGTTCTCGCATCGTGCACGTATTTTTGACCATAAACACGATGCGAAGACATGAGATTACGATCTACGGTATACTGCAACACGGTATTCTCGTGGTACTTAAGGAATATTCATTTGCGTTAAGAAACCATCTTCATATATCAGATAAATGATTTAATAGACAAACATATTTGACTTAACTTTATTGGATAGTTGCCTTTTTATGACAAAAATCCTTCAATTTTTCACACCACTGTCCGCCATTGTTGTTTATTTTTTCGCCGGGTAATTCCGCATTAAACAGCACTAATAATAAATTTAACATGAATAAACAAAGATCTGGCATACCATTCACAAATGAAAATGAATAACGTATATAACAATTTAAATATATGGAATTTAAGACATAAAATAAAATAAATTCAATAAAAAAAAATCAATTAAACTCTAACATTTCAAATATTGTTAGAATCTGAGTTTTAAGACATTAAATCCCCAAGAATCTATTGATATTGGCAGCTAGAGATGTTTTCTTGCAGATTTAAAAGTAGGTCGCGCAGGTTTGTTTGTTAACAAAAGCCAGGGGGCATAAACAATATACCGCGAGATAACCCGACCCGCGAGAATACCGGTTTTGCCTATACTATATCGTGTCCGCGCGTCCTCGCATCTGGATTTCGTGTTCTCGTATCGTGATTCCGCTCCTTCGTATCGTGCAATTGCGTTCTCGATATTGTAATCAGGAGAACGTCAATGCGAAACAACGAGTGGCACTAACGGAACACCGTACGAAACTGATTTGACGCTGCTGACCACAAATGCGTCTACGTGTTATTTAATCGAGGATATTAGCAATCAGCGAATAATCACATCGTTGTCAGGCGATAGAACTGCGGATCGAGTGTTTATAACAATGGAGTTAGTTAATACAATTACGACAGTTTGGACTTTGGTGTTACTATCATTCATGTGTTGTTATGGAGTAAACGGTAAGGAAAAGAACATGAAGAATGTTGTGTTGTTTTTTTATTAAGAAATTTTAATTTTTAAGATTGATTTAACATACATGTTCTTTATTTGTATGTATATAATTATATGCAATGATGCACAATACTTGAATACCAAGTTTTAAAATATATAATTTATGTTGTTCTGTAAAATAAACTGTTAAGTTTTTTTGCACTTTTATGACTCCAGCGTCACTTGAACAGAACATGATGGATGTTTGCATTAAATATAAACGTTCCAGAAATTAGAATATACGGATAATACGTGAACATTTAAGAAAGTGATAAATCAAAGAAATAAAATATATGAAGATTAATGCTAGCCATTGACAAACAATCACGAAAATAGTATTTCGTGTTAAATCTGATAAGATTTTGAACAGCTTTCAAATATCGCGATATGTACATGTTAGGGATGAACTGTTTGGGCTGTTTTGTAGTACGAGAAAGATAATGTCAATGCAGAAAACATCAATTTTTAATGTGGAATCGAGAAGCATTTTGTGATCCTGATATGTTGCACTAAAACATTTTGATGAACAACATATTGGAAATAGATAATACCAAGATATAGATAATAAGTACCTGTAGCGAGGAAAAAGCGGTGGCATGTTGCGAGATATTACAGCATGCAATCTAAGATACAAGAAAATGCATTGTTCGTCGAAACATCTGTCGATGATTCTGAATCGATAGAGTCGAGTCAGTCTCGTAATGAACCTTGTGTAAATTATGTAGCTAGAAACATTCGTGTTCTGTACAGATATGTTTGAGCAGCTGTTCAGTGGTCGGGCGCGGGCTTCGGCAGACTACAAACGTACGTGACGTACGGCATACTATAAACCTGACCTTTAACCTTAATATATGTGACGCACGGCAGACTATAAACCTGACCTTTAACCTTGATATGTGTGACGTACGGCATACTATAAACCTGACCTTTAACCTTAATATGTGTGACGTACGGCAAACTATAAACCTGACCTTTAACCTTAAGATATGTGACGTACGGAAAACTATAAAACGGTCATTTAACCTTAATATGTGTGACGTACGGCATACTATAAACATGACCTTTAACCTTAAAATGTGTGACGTACGGCATACTACAAACCTGACCTTTAACCTTAATATGTGTGACGTACGGCATACTACAATCATGACCTTTCACCTTAATATGTGTGACTTACGGCATACTACAAACCTGACCTTTAACCTTTATATGTGTGACGTACGGCATAGTACAAACATGACCTTTAACCTTAATATGTGTGACGTACGACATACTACAAACATGACCTTTCACCTAAATATGTGTGACGTACGGCATACTACAAACATGACCTTTCACCTTAATATGTGTGACGTACGGCATACTACAAACCTGACCTTTAACCTGAATATGTGTTACGTACGGCATACTATAAACCTGACCTTTAACCTTAATATGTGTGACGTACGGCATACAACAAACATGACCTTTAACCTTAATACGTGTGACTTAGCCTTAAGACGATGGCGACTTTAAGCAATAAATATGTGTTGTCATCTTCTATATTATAATTTCCATCATCAACACCAACAACAGTAACAATCTCCTCAACTAGACAATCGACTATATGTCATCACCAGCATCCTGTAAATCCCCATACTTGTCATCACCAGTCAACAAAAAAAAAAAACATATCAGCTATAATGTCGTTAACGGCAATCACAATACACAACACCATAGCAAGAAAGTGCTTAAAACGCAGTGTTCAAATAGACCTATCACAAGAAACGATGTGGACATTAACAGAAACAAACTTGTAACAACGGGATTGAACTGTTTACCTAAATGACTGATCTGATTTTAAACAATTAATATTTCTAAATACAAATTCCAACACCCCCTTTAAGTATTGCAAATCCCTGTTTTGACTTTGTTAACAGATTGGATTCAATGTGGCGGAAGTGGGTTAAACGATATCAGTTTCAGTTCGGTTTGCCGAATGACGACTCATTGTCCCTTTATCTGACTTTCCGTAACAAACCGGATCAGTCAGGAGCCCCGACCATAGAACGTGAGGTCATTGATTCTCAAATACATTAACTGTGCATTGATTTCTAAAGATTATGCCAGACATTTTAAGGATAGATTGCACGGACCATGTACTCAACGGCGAACATTATGTTTTTCATTTCAACCGGAACGTAGTCAATGTACTTTGAATATATCTNACAATAATATCAGTCCTATTACGCTTGTAAGTTATACCACCAGTGTATCGTAACTTAAACTCGTTGTTAGTTGGCAGAATGGCAGATAAACAGTAATAAATCGACAATTAAGTATTCAGTAAATTATAACACAATGGACGCATATAATAAAAAAAAGTCCAGACTGACCCAAGTCAGCTTATATGCTACTGTATGTCAACTAACCCCTACACAGTATATAATACAAATAATAACTTCTCGTCATAAAACCACTTAGTGCACTGGTCCTTCAAGCGAATACGTATGTTAACGAACACAAATTATTACCCATTCGAGGTCACAACTGTCACTAATGTTATTGATGCAGATCATTAAATGTCGTGACATTGCAACTTTGATTTACGTTATCTATTTCGTAAACAGTCGTTAATTATCGACACACTTTTACACCTTTCAAGGTCTCAAATTAAAATATCGCCGTTTCTATGGTGTTAGTCGCGTTAATTGATTTTCATAAACCGCAGTTTTTAATTAAGGAGAAAAAATGAGTCAATGATGCCTTAAATTGCAACTTTCAGTACATTCACTTGATATAGTTTTTACGTTGTGACACATGCGTCTTACATAACTTATTAATTAGTGTTTGAATGAGTTATTAATGTGCATGAACATTGATTAAGCATGATGATCTTCATGTTCTTTTTAATATTTTAGTTTTAATTTGTCACAATTATTTTTAGTTACTTGTTGTATGAATTATCCACTTGACATATTTCCCATTATACATTTAAATCAAAATACCTGTGTTTGTAATTACCTCAACTTTAAATTTATCCCGTTGTTTATCCTTTAAGCCGCTTGATTGTTGTTGTTGTTGTTTTCATTCAACAAATGTATTTATTTAGAACGATCATACAAAGGAGGTCATTTAATGTCAGTACCTAACTAGAAATGGCGCGGCAGAGGCCGACGCGTATCCCCACGCCGAATGTTTGACCTAGGTGTGCCCCAGGGTTGGTAATGGGGCCATGCATAGTTGAGATTGACCGTATTGTCATAAGAGAAGTTCAGTATCAATTAGAAGTGAATTGGTGTAGAAATGAAGAAGTTATAGTAAAGGCAATTTTGGGTGGGTGTGACCTATGTGGGCAGGGCGCCCCAGGGTTGGTAATGGGGCCATGCATAGTTGAGATTGACCGTATTGTCATAAGAGAAGTTCAGTATCAATTTGAAGTGAATCGGTGTAGAAATGAAGAAATTATAGTAAAAGGCAATTTTGGGTGGGTGTGGCCTATGTGGGCGGGGCGCCCCAGGGTTGGTAATGGGGCCATGCATAGTTGAGATTGACCGTATTGTCATAAGAGAAGTTCAGTATCAATTTGAAGTGAATCGGTGTAGAAATGAAGAAATTATAGTAAAAGGCAATTTTGGGTGGGTGTGGTCTATGTGGGCGGGGGGCCCCAGGGTTGGTAATGGGGCCATGCATAGTTGAGATTGACCGTATTGTCATAAGAGAGGTTCATTATCAATTTGAAGTGAATCGGTGTAGAAATGAAGAAATTATAGTAAAGGCAATTTTGGGTGGGTGTGGTCTATGTGGGCGGGGCGCCCCAGGGTTGGTAATGGGGCAATGCATAGTTGAGATTGATCGTATTGTCATAAGAGAAGTTCAGTATCAATTTGAAGTGAATCCGTGTAGAAATGAAAAAAATATAGTAAAAGGCAATTTTGGGTGGGTGTGGCCTATGTGGGCGGGGCGCCTCATGGTTGGGAATGGGGCCATGCATGGTTGAGATTGACCTTATTGTCATAAGAGAGGTCCAGTATCAATTTGAAGTGAATCGGTGTAGAAATGAAGAAGTTAATGTAAAATAACCTAAAAAAATGAGTGAAAATCTCTGACGCGGCCCCACCCCAACCCCCATAACTTTTGACCCAGGGGTCAGATCAAAATTCCAAATAGTGCAGGGTCGCACATATGCTCATAGCAACCATGTGTGAATTTGCAATGTTCTAGTGCTAAGAGCTAGTGTAGGAGGAGATAGTGGCCAGGACGGACGGACAGACGGACGGACGGACAGACGGACGGACGGACAGACGGACGGACGGACAGCGGAGATCACCACAATATATTAATAGTGTCAAAATCTAAATTATAATAGTGTCAACCATTTAAAAACAAATCAGCTTATTTAAACAAATGTTTGGAACCCATGGTCATTCCAATACGCTGTGAATATGATATATGCTATAGTGTAGCACTAACTGCATATAAAACGTCGGTTTCGACGATGATATAAACGTTACACCACTAATTATCGTAATATTATAATAGCTGCTGATTTTCTAGCCATATGTTGTGACCAACTAGTAATTACTACAATTGTTCACATCAAACCCTATCGATTGAGAAATGTAAAAGTAGGTCATGGATGGATGCCCGATAATTAGGGTTCCACAAGACTGTGTGACTATCAACTGTGATTGCCATCTGTGATTGACTATAGTGAACATAACAGTGTATCCGTCATGTATATGGCGTACGTGATAGTTATACATCCAGATAATGTCCCAGATGATAAACGTATGTTCTAAAAGTCGCATAGAGTTTACTCTTTAATCAGTAGGTTTATTATGTGTATAAAAGTTACACTACGCGTGTGTATTTCGAAATTTATGACGTCCTTCCGCGACTGTGGCTGCATTAATTGTGGACACGGAGAGTGTCACAGCACTCGTGTCTAATTTACTCGCTTGACTTGACCCAACGAATAATGGTACGAATTTTGAATAAAAGCTGAAATTTCCAGCTATTTAGTTTTCACTGAAACATAATCAATTCGGTGTTGACCTGTGTTGTGGGGAGGGGAACCCGGAGGAAGCCCCAACTGTCCGGTATGGTGATTACCAACCAAACTCTCAGGCGGAGTGAGATGCGCGTGTACCAACTATTGCGTTAACCGAACACCCAAAGTTACACAACAATTTTTGAATTTGGTGTATTAATGGCCTTGACAGACATACTCTAAAGAGGAATGACCACACATTGATGTTTTTTTTTTAATTTGTGGTTGATTTAAATTTAAAACAACAGTCAGTCAAAAATGGATAGGACGTCAATGCTAGTGTAAAATATCGGCGTCAAATCGTATGACCATAACTAATTCTAAGGTAAGACGCCAAGCAGTGAAAACTTCACAGTTGTCAGTAATTTCATAAAACCACTGTCAAATTTCATACATTGCCTTTCATGGACTCAAGCTGGTTGGGATCAACGAATGAAGGATACTAGTTTTTAACATTTTTTATTTTTATTTTCATAAAATATTCTGCCAATCCAATGCTATGATTCTTGAACATGTTGAACACTTTAGGGATGCAGTGCATAGATGTGAACATCTGGCTGGAGGGTAGCTACGACTGCAGGCTCCTGACAGAGGTCAGTCCACAAGGGTTCCACGTGGATCCGGACTACTGGTGCAACGTGTACCCGCTGACACGTTGTTGTGCCACGTGCGAAAGGCTGAGACAGGTAATTGTTATGTACATACAACACGTCCTGATAGATTTAACAGTATAAAAGAACGGCATACACCGTACACGTTGATGTACCACGCGTGTAACATGAACAATTGAACATAAGACATCGGTTTCAATAATTAATATTGCTCGCTATCTCTTTTTTTCTTTTCTTAGAAGGAAAGGTAAGGGTTTTGTGAGGGCTTTTCTTGGTTTTCGTATTTTTAATTTATGACTGTTGAGCGATCTTATACATTTCGTGGTGGGTTGTTTTCAGAATGGTTTGTTACGGAGGCCCCAGCTATGGGGCGACAGGGGAACGCTATCACGACAGCAGGAGAACAATCTGCATAGGCACCTAAATTGTGGCTAAAATAAAGCAGCACGTGATCAAACACTGAGCGACGCCGTCCAATCAGAACCAGGCCGATGACACACGTGGCACTAGTCAAAGTCATTACGTCATCAATTACGTCATCATATGAGAATATAAGTTTAGAAGTCAACCTTTGTCTACATCAATCAATTGCGATACTTATAAATTTAACAATGAGTTGTCAAATTCTCGGTTAACATTTTAGTGGTTAATAGTAGCAAATCGATTGCAAAATCCAAAAATATTTTATATCAGAACCTTTGACCAACAAAGGCACAGTGACCCATTCTTTATTTCCAACTGGTCAATGAATCTCACTTTGATTCAAGTATGGCAGCAATTCATAAATTCCCGGTATGTTTCACCGTTTTGAATAACCGGTAATCACTATTTCATATACATGTAGTGTAAAACTGTTTTATGCGTATAATTCATTTCGCTGAATGTGTTTCCAAGTAAACAAAACACAAAAATTCGTACATTTACACAATATTTATGCAGAAGTCAAGAAATGATACACTTTGTCAATTTTAAGAGGATCATCGACACTGAATTAAATGTATACACAAACATGACATAAAATAAAATACATGTAAAGTATCATCATGAAGCTGTCGTGTAAATTCATTTAATGTGTTCGTGCACTGTACACTGTTATAAACAAGGGAAATTATTAGCATCATATGCTTTTATCATAAGGCATGATTTAACCCTTAGAGACTTTTATTATTATTCGACATGTTTAACTTAACGTTATGTTCATTATGATAGTATGGCATATTTAGTTCATAAATAATGACTAATTTCAACATATAATTTTATGGTAAATGAGTAAAAATATATTCTTGGTCAGTTAAGGCCCATTAAGAGACAACAACAACACGTAATTACATTCTTAACGTATGCTGACGATAATTCAAATTTACAATGTGTGTTTTAACCGATATGACATTTGGTATTTACACATCATAAAAGAACGCTTTATAATATCGAATTCACAATTCCATGTTAACATGTTTTTGTTAAGTATTACCCGTCTGTCATAAATAAGAATTCTTTTTCCAGATGTTGCATTTAAAGGGAAAACACCGAAAGTGTGCATTGTATTCATAGAACAGTGAAAATAGTTTAAATGAAATGACATTCATATGTTATGCATCATTTTTGTTTATAGTGAATGAATATACGATACATGTTACCACTATCAAGTGAATAACGTTTCACTTTGTGTATAGTACGTTTTTTAGGTTTATTGTTATATTAATATAGACGACCTTTTGGATCGTCTAAGGTGTAATTAGTTAACATAAAATTATATTCATACATAGTGTGAATAGATTGCATGAAATAACATTCATATGCAATGCATTATGTTTGTTTATAATGATTTAATATCCAATTCACGTGTCACCACTCGCATGTGAATAAAGTGTGTAAAGTGGATTGTGTGTGGTGCGTTTTGTGTGTGTTTTGTTTTGTTATGTAGATATCGACTACTTTCTTGATTGTCTAATGTTATAACATGACAAACATGACAAAAGTTTGCTCATTTTTTTACGTAAGCGATTTGTGCTTGCAAAAATCAGTTTTGTAAGGATATTAGTAGATTTCTATTTCATTTGTTTTACTCAATGGTGTCGTGTAACCACCGGGGTAGTCCTATTACTTACATTTCGTAGTGTTATGTTTTCAAAGAAGATATGTTCAGCGCTAGACCTTCAAGACATTCGTCCATTTTCCGAACAAAAATGTCCTGTGCGCAGATTTTCCTATGGTGTAGTCTGATATACCTATATCTCCCAAATGGAGTATTGAACACTGTCAAATAAAATTGTTTTTTTTTCAACTGTACAGACCAGTAGCCTGTACGTGCATCAAATTTTGAAAACACTTTAGCGCCAATCAGGTCATGCGAAATGTCGTCAATTTATCTTGATGGATAGTGCGGTCTCATTATAGCGTCATTGAGGTCTTTTGGGTCAATACAAACCCACATGTCACAATTATTAGTTTATATATTGATTAAAATATCACGACTGGTATATTACATTACTTGAAAAAAGTTCATATTTTCAGTATATTCGGTAATAAAATTTCGCGAATTGTGAAATCGAAAGTACATCGCGAAAATAGGTGACATAACGATATATACACTATAAATAACGCAAGTAGATTAATCATTTTATATATATATAATGTATACAATTCACTACGCATGCACAATTTGCATTCCTGGGTTTACCACGTGACGATGATGATCAATCTACTTGCTTTATTCATAGTTAACTGGTAGTTACCTGATATGCATACCCAGTAAAAATAAATAAATACAAAAATAAAGTAAAAATAAAAAAACAACTTTGTTTAAGTAATGTTATATACCAGTCGTGATATTTTAATTAATATAAACTAATAATTGTAAAAAAAATACGGTATTTTAGAACTTTTCTTTTTTCGTCATTCGTGGTTTACAGTCCCTTTAATATCAGAAAACATATTCTTTCATTCACTTTACTTAAAAAGCCGTTACATTATATTCAAACTTATCAAATCAAACCCGAAAATAAAACTAATACATGGATACATAATTAGTATGCACAGATGATTGAGCTAGTTGCAGTTCTTTTCCATTATACAAGTCCGATTATCGAACATCATGCATTTATGTAAATATGTCCTTTCTTACACAAAAAATGAGGTAATTTTCGACACTTGACGTGGGGCCCATGGTTTGGACACACGTGACATGGCCTAGGAATTTTCAACAAAATAACGTTCTAAACTTCTGACCAAGTTTCATTAAGATTGAGTCTTAGATGTGGCCTCTATTGTGGTAACAAGGTTTGTCTAATATTCGATAAGGTGACCTAGGTTTTTACGCATGTGACCCAGATTCAAACATAAATTAGATATTGTGATGATTAACAGTGTGACCAAGTTTGTTCAAGATTGGGTCTCAGATTTGACCTCGTAACCTAGTGTTTGGCCGCACATAACCCTGATTCGAATTCAGCCGCACATGTCCCTAATTCGAATTCAGCCTATATATTGTCAAGATGAAAATTCTGACCTTGTTCCATCAAGATTGAGTAATACATGTGGCGTATATAATGGTAATATTGTTTTTCTAGGATTTGACCAGGTGACCTAGTTGTTGGACGAGCGTGATGTTGATGCGAGCAAGATATAAACCAGTCGCCACCTGTCAATCAAATGTTCCGATCAGCCAATCAAATAATGAATGTACACACACCCCTCAGCAACGCTTATCTGGCCGCCATTTTGTCCGACAAACAAAGCGTGTCGTACATATGGTATGGACGTGATTTTTAAGAGTTTACACAGATTTTATATCAAATGTCTGATCATTACTTTTTGATCATTATTAAAAATTGTAGGTGCTATACATACTTTATAAAAGGT
>VMBQ01003975.1:0-17179 GCA_007657795.1 Dreissena rostriformis
CTGGTCCTGATTTCAGCCACAACCTCACACTGTATAGCTACAGTTGTCCAATCACAAACACGCATACCCTGACAGTTATGAATGTGACCTCCAGTAACCATGAAGCGATATGGCAGTATGTTGTGTACCGTTTGAGTGGAAGGACAGTATACAGCAATACTGTTACTATAAGCGTACGAGGTTAGATTGTGTTTGTATATGTAAATTGATATATAGAGGTATGTGCCTTGGATTGTATGCTTTTCTAAAGGTTATTCGAGGGAAACTATCGTAAAGAACGACATAAAGTAAGTCAATGAACAATCACGTTTTTTTAATGTTGAAGTAAAGTTATCTTATAAATTGAAATTGTTAACGTGCATACCGCAAAAGGTTCATACCAATATAAATTATTTGCTAATTTGTTAAATGGTTCCATATTAAACTGAATATTAATTGAACAAGAAGATACACATTTTTTACGATTTACAATACACGAATCTCAAGAGATGCTTTTTATATTTATTTGTTAATAATTGTTAAGTAATCTTGGCGACTTATATCTTCCATTGTGTTGTGTTGCTTCCTGTTACTACACGAGTAAACATATTTATGTAATACGTTCATAACTATTTGCTGTACATGTTTGTATGCAGTCCAAGTCACCAGCGTTGACTTCAGTCCACTCTCAGATATCACAACAGTTAACGTGTTCAGAGGTGTCAAAGTTCAGGATTATTCAGCTGAATTCAGGATTTAGTCCCTCAAGGACCACTTTTGATAATGATATGAATCAGAGGATTGAAGTTCCCGGTTATTTGGAGATTCTTGTTACAAAATGTCATCTTTAACACAAATTATTTTACTTCGACATATTGTTTACAAAGTTAACAAAATGTAATGAATTATTAACCCTCTTTTGGCTCTTCCCCCCCCCCCCCCCCCCCCCCCCCCCCCCGTCNATTTGACACCCCTGGTGTTTCAACAAGCCGCATTCGAATGAATAGTTCAACGTTTACTGCCAAGCGCTATAATAGTATGGTACAAGAACAGTTCAGGAGTGAGCAGTGACCTTATTATTTCCACCAGTTACCGTTCATCTGCTAACTCTGACGGTACTGTAAGAGCTACTGGTAGACTCATGTTCAATCCCATCGATTCAGACTATGGAGTGGGATTATATTGTCCTGTGAACAGTGGAGAAACAAGCGCGACGTCAAGACATATAACGCTTACCGTTCAGGATACGTTCAATATCATTACGTTAGTGTTAGTATCTTGTGATATAACTTGATTAACGCTCTTTATATTCCGTGTTAGTTCAACAGCAGTAGATTAGTTTTAACATTGAATGTCTTGTGTTGGCAAACAATATACTAAGTTATTTCGTTAGTGCTACATCATCAGTGTAAGTTCAATATAACTTTTTTGCGTAAACGTGACAAACAGATAACAGATTGTCACAGAAGATAACGCAAAAGGATCAGTACAAGTTCAATGTTAAAACGTCAGTTATAATATTACTTAACAAGAAATAATATAACATAACATATTTTAGTGTCATACGGGTTTCAACGGAGAGAACTATGTGTTTTCTCTCTGTCGGTCATGCCTGTCCTTCCGTCCTCTGCACACAAAACAACATTGATTTCTTCATCGCCATTTGGTAAATAAACACGCTAACCTCAATGGCAACTTTAATTCAATCCTAATAAAAATACAGTTACAACGATATNTTGAATGTCTTGTGTTGGCAAACAATATACTAAGTTATTTCGTTAGTGCTAAATCATCAGTGTAAGTTCAATATAACTTTTTTGCGTAAACGCGACAAACAGATAACAGATTGTCGCAGAAGATAACGCAAAAGGATCAGTACAAGTTCAATGTTAAAACGTCAGTTATAATATTACTTAACAAGAAATCATATAACATAACATATTTAAGTGTCATACGGGTTTCAACGGAGAGAACTATGTGTTTTCTCTATGTCGGTCATGCCTGTCCTTCCGTCTGTCCGTCCGTCACTCTGCAAAATTTGTTCTTGCAATATCTAAATAACTACTTAAATTTGCTTGAATGAAGCATTGAATAGTTACAAAATTACTAAAATAGAAAACATTTTCAAACTTTAATAACTTAAAAGGCGCATAAGTAATTATCACGAAATCTGCTATGCACGTTCAGCTATTGGCTTTCTGATCGTGGAACGGTCAATCCATTCCTTTTCGACCGGTAAAAACTGATATCGTTAATCGAAATCAAAATCGACAGCAGTATTACGGACTTACTGGTTGCAACTGCACATGACGAGTCCCCATACATAAAAAAAATGTTGGAAGAATAAGTCGTCGCAAAAACGAAAGATCAAAAATATGTAAAAGTTGGGTTTGTTCCCAGGCGAGGAATTGGATAGGCAGAAATTGCACGCGAAATGATAACTTTATCTGCATTGCCATGTCACATTTTCAAAGAGGATGTATAGTTGTTCAACTGTTTAAAGTGTGTTTTTTTATTGCGAGTTTATCTTAAACCATTAAGTTTTTTCTTTAAAAAAAGATAATTATCTGTAAACTGTTTTAGTATTTGATAAATTGTGCCAATAACCAGTTGAGTGTGGCACTATGAGTTTTGCCAAAAATACAAGGGGTATTGATATTCCCTGCATATAGGTCACTAACATGACTAAAGAATCTGACATTTGGCTACATTGTGAATGAAACTTTACTTACCTGTGTCTGCACAACTCATGGATCGACTATTTAAGCAGCCAGGATTTAATAATTTGCATGTGAACATGTTAATTTCACAGAACATTATACAAACACAAGACATAGCTGTTTAAAAACATTTCAACCGGTTACTGCATATTCCATTTGTGTTGATGCTGTTGTTGTTACTGTGTCTGGACTTAATTTCATGTAATGATTTTAAGTGTGTGCACACAATTTACACAATTTATCTTACATAACGTTGAGTGATATCTTATATAGTTTCTGAGATATTGTCCTAACAATTGTTGTGACGGACGGAATGACTGATGGACGCACGGACGGACAACGCCAGTTCTATATCCCTCCACCTTTGGCGGGGGATAACAACCTACCACATTTGAGTTAATTGCCTGTTGCGTGTACCACCCATCTTCCTACGTTACAAATCAATGTCACACATTGTGGTCAAAAGCAATGCGGGGAATCACGTGGTCAGATTTTAGAGAAAATGGCCGCCGATGCCTCGCTAAGAGGCAGAAATTGAGTCTTCAAACAGGTACATCTACCTTATTACTTACTTGTTTTTTATCGTATGGCGCCTATCATAGGGCCAGCCGGAAGAGGTTTCAGCGAGTATCGACCGTTTTCCTCTGGTTAGTCTGAGTGTGGAGAATATTCATGGAATATTTCGCAATTTCCTGAACCGTCAATTGCCATTGAACACGGCAAAAATTAAAATCACTGATTTCACACTAATTAGCACTGTTTAAGTACCAGTTGTTCATGTGGACGCATTTTGGTTGACAAAAAATGGATAACTCGATTGCTCATGGCGTTATTTTCAAGGTAAAGTTGAGTTTCGATTGGTTTTGACGATTGTTATTGAGCACGGACATGGTCCTTATACACAGACAACTTCTTGAACAACGCACATGTCAAGGAATACCGTTTTCTCCGCCCAATAAGTCTATATTTTTTTGTGATTGCTGTTTTTTTCTTGAAGAAATCCTTCCAGGATATTGGCCCCGTTTCATAAACGTTCGTTCTCTGCAGATTGTATCCAGTGGTGGTAGATCCAAATTATGATATCACAACTCAACATCTGTTTACCATATTTACAAAGGCTTGAAAATAATCATGTTTCAAATGAACAACAATAAAAGATTTTTAGTTATTAGTTGATATCAATGCGGAAACACTATTTTGATTTTCTGTGATAATTTTCATTGTTCCATGAAAGTTGTGCTTGATTCAGATCAACTTTTTTGCCAACTGCAATTATCTTAAAGTAGGTAAATATATGTTTTGTTCCCTGTTAAAATGGACCTTTAGTTAACATGCATAGATTGCTTTACCAACATCATGACTGAAATATTTTTGGAAATAGTCATTTTTTTTCAGAAAAAAATAAAAACTACTAAATTCAGTTTATAAAAAAACAATCTCTTTAATTATGACTTGTGTCTTTATAATGTTTTATAATTTATGACATAATTGAAAAGTACATCTATGTGAATATTTTGAGTTAATTTGGTGTTCAAAATTAACAATGGTATCATTTAAATAAATTGGTTGCCATGGAAGCAAATGTACTACACAACTCAAACAAATGTATAATTTCAAATGTTAATTTTTTTATTTGAACAAGTTAATGCATTTAAAACTTACACAAATGACATTTACTTATAGTAAGTAAGGCATTATAACTCAAAAAAAGTAATTAAATGGTAGAAAACATAAAAAGCAATCGAGTTATCCATTTTTTGTCAACCAAAATGCGTCCACATGAACAACTGGTACTTAAAAAGTGCTAATTCGTGTGAAATCAGTGATTTTAATTTTTGCCGTGTTCAATGACAATTGACGGTTCAGGAAATCGCGAAATATTCCATGAATATTCTCCACACTCAGACCAACCAGAGGAAAACGGTTGATACTCGCTGAAACCTCTTCCGGCTGGACCTATGATAGGCGTCATACGATAAAAAATAATAATTGTTCTGATTGATCGAGAATTTGAAGGCCTCTTTGTCAGCTCGTTCAAAATGTTCTACCTGATGGAGAGTTTGAAGGCCTCTTTGTCCGCTTGTTCAAAATGTTCTGATTGATGGAGAGTTTGAAGGCCTCTTTGTCCGCTCGTTCAAAATGTTCTGATTGATCGAGAGTTTGAAGGCTTCATTGTCCGCTTTTTCAAAATGTTCTGATTTATCGTATTTGTTTAGTAATGAAAACACAACTATGACGAACTTGTTCTTTTTGTTCTTTGTACCTGTCTCTCCGATAAGCAGAAACGATCCACATATAAATTTGGGTCAGTCTGTTTTATTTGACATTATTAATGTTTTCTTGTTTATCTTAAGGCCTTGTTCTTTTGATACTGTTTTCCTACTGATTCTCTCGACGACCAGACACGATCCCCCGCGAGTTCGAGGATGCGTCCTCAGCCTCTGTCCAGATGTGGAAGGACGAGGTGATCACGGTGCTTGACTGCCAGGAACGCATGGCCGGCTACCAGTACGCCTTGTTTCTCGACGTCGACGAGTTTCTCATTCCGGTCAATATGCCGCTGAGGAACAGCTGGTTACGTTCTTTGTGAGTGCAAAGCGGATATCGGGGTGTTTCAGGCACAGGATGTTTCGGTCATTTTCTTCAGATAATATCCTTAAAAAGATTACCTTTGCATAGTAACAACAATTGCATTATGTAAAGGTAGCTTTTACAGTTGTCTTTATTCCAAAATCTTATAATTAACTTTCAATGCGTCAATTGATTGCTCTTAAATAAAAACAGATTATGCTGGAAACATCTCGTAATACACTATTGAAAAACGTAGATCATAAATATATGAGCCTTGATCTTTGAAAAAGGGGATTGCATGTGCGTAAATTGTCGCCCCAGATTAGCCTGTGCAGTCCGCACAGGCTAATCAGGGACGACACTTTCCGCTTTTATAATATTTTCGTTTAAAGAAAAACTCTTGTTGAAAAAAATCAAGTTGCAGCGGAAAGTGTCGTCCCTGATTAGCTTGTGATGACTGCACAGGCTAATCTGGAACGACACTTTACGCACATGCATTCAACTCCCTTTTCACAGAGTGAGGCTCATATGTATGCACCACATATAGTGTTATATACACTGAATGGGGATATATACCACATTTATATAGCTTATGGATCTTTCAAACATCAGACTATTATAGATATTAATTTCATTGGGCGGATTTTCATATAATAATTAGAATGACCCGTGCGATAAAAATGCTATCATATATGCCCGATACAAATGTCTTTGTTTTGCGCAAGCTAGCAGTTCAGCAATTATCGTAGTCAGCAATTCACACTATCAAAACACACACATCGCATAAAGTGAAAACCATCACTTAGATGACATACAATACTCGTACAACCAACACGCATTTATTGCAGAAACAAAAAGTTTCACCAAGACAAGAGGCTGGCGGGTCTCATGTTTCTCACACACATGCATGTTACGTCGTGGGGTCCTACCAACCCGGAAGGGGAGCTCTTCATCGAACGCTTCTCTAACGGAACTACGGGCCTCTTCGACCGAATGAAGTTCGTGTTCAAACCCGACCGGGTCATGGAAGGGACGTGTACCGCTCATTCATTCACTGCCAGGCATGGGTACAAAAAGTGCGTATTCGAAAAAAAAATGGCGATGCGACTTGTAAAGTGTGATTAATAGTTAGACTTTACTTTTCAAAAAGCTGCTATTGATTCTCCATTGAACACTTTTTAAAGTGTTATTAAGCACGTTAAGACACTGATTTAGTGGGATTACTTTCATACACCGTCCCCTCTTCAATTTAATTGTCATTTAATTAATGTTCAGTAGGATTACTTTCATGAATCGTTCTCTCTTAAATAAAATGTTCATTCAAATTTGCATTATGTTTCATTACACCCCCCACCCGCAACAAGACGACGTTTAAAGGGATCTCGATTCACACTTTTTACTTTTCTATTTCTTTAGCACCGATCAGTCTACTGCCAAGATGTCCGAAATCGGCATCCATCACTACCGCAGCTGCCGGAAGGAGTGGGAAACGCCGACGAAACAACTCAGCTGGTGGAAGGTGGACTATTTCGATGGCGACGACTCCACGGTGTGTTTTAACTACAACCGGCGGTACTCGCCGGTCGTCAACGTAATCGCCGACATGATACGAGCCGACGTGAAGAAAGTGCAGACTTTGCTGAACGTGAATTACAACGATAGCGAGAAGAAAAATAACGTTTAATGGATGTTTTTGAGTGAGAAAAGCTGATTGGAAAGCTCAGCAAACCAATATCTTAACATTGAATGCATTTTCCACAGATGTTTTTCAAATAAAGCATTATGATGAGTGAAGGAATGGATTTGACAACGTATATATAGCGTTTAAAAGCTATCAATATGCATACAATCTTTACAATTTATCAAATATGTTTATACGAGTTTAATTAAATTTATTTTCTCATGTGAAATTCAGGATTGACACGAAAACTTACAATTGCAAACTGTGATCAGACACTTCCACAAGTTCTTAGTGCCCATTTGTTGCGCTAAGTTGAGGAAAAATGTTGAAAAACGATACTGATCTATGTATTTTATTTTAATTAGAAGCACTTTTGTTTAAAGACTATTGGCATTATTAAACATCTGTACGATTTAACACAACGCATGTCAATCACTCACTTTCGTTTCATTTAACAATAAATTTGATTTAACTTTAAAGCATCTATAATGATGCGATTTCATGGAAGATTTATCAAATATTAAATAAAATATAAAGTTGTATAGGTTGTGTTATAGACCTAGACAGTGGGCCATGCTTTGAACAGTATCACGAATATTGTATTCGGAGGTCGCTGTGACGTTGTGGATACTGATGTCCGTCTAGCAATCGAGCTAAAATACATAGGTTAAAAGCCCCTATAACACTCAAAATCAACGAAAATTTCGTAATATATTTCGTAAAATAAAGTTAACATATAAATTATCAGTGATCCTTATAGCAATAGCCAAAATTTCAACGCTAGATGTGGATTGGCAACATAGATTTAACACGATACAAAATGCTCATTTTTATTTGTTTTTGGTACAATATATTCTATACATGGTCATGTACAAATTTAGTTTTCGAGTGTCGTATGAATAGATATCGTTGCGGGAAATTAAAATCGAATCTAGTGTGACACAAACAAAATAAAAAAGAGCATGATGTATCGTGTTAAATCTATGTTACCAGACGACATCTAGCGTTGAAATTTTGGCTATTTTCGTTGATTTTGAGTAGTATATGGGCTTTAAGCTATTGCTTTCATTAAAACGGGACCAGTGCTTTATATTGGTGTATATCAGTTTAATAAAAAAGCTATTAATTTCTTTCCGCAGTGAACAGTGTTTATGTTGGTAACTTAACTGTATGTATGCGTATGTGCTTAAATTTGAACCATACACTTGAGATTTGGCATGCGTTTAAATCGATCAATGGTACAAACACTTCTTTTTTTTTAAATTTATGTTATGCCAGAGAGACACGGTTTGAAAAAGGTCTAAAACAAAAAAAAAACAGAATGTTACTCAAGATAACAATTCTAAATAATTTTCTTTCACTCCGAATACCATTTAAGAGTACAATTTAAATCGTTAACCATATACACTCCATTTGGAAGATATACACCAAAAAGCAACTAGTATTTATAGAATAGAAGAATATGTTAATCAAATAAGCAGCATAAACCCGCACAGAATAAACAGCTTTCTGCTTAATCTTTAACATATTTGTTTTCACATAACTTGTTGATCAATCCAGTTAGAGAAACGTAGTAACGTTATTTCATTTGATGTTGTGTTGGCGACGTCATTTTACCAAAATCATGCCGTGGGGTGATAGAAAATACGTACCCAAATAAAACGCTCAAAATGTTATTATACACGTGTGTAGTATATAAATTGTCGTATTGTAATACACGTTAAATATTTAAAACATACGTGTTAAAACAATTTATAATTTAAAATTTCGTATTTTGGAGAAGAAATGAGTTAAACGGCCTTATTCTCATTGCTAAATATATATATATATATTGTTTGCTTATGTCAAGTTATATTGTTTTTGCGATAACATAAAAGACAATTTATTGAAAACGTGTGTTTAAAACTGCATCTAGCAGTATACGAACTGAATGTTTTTGTTCAAATCATTTAAGTTGAATATAAACCACATTCTTTATTTTTGTTTTAAAATATCGTCCAAGTGTATAAATTTATTAATGGTTTGAACCTTGTTCCCATCTCTCTAGACATATAAACAGGTGATTTGCATCTCGCGGAAAACACTTTGGCAATTATTAAAACACAGCTCTCCAGAGGTGTATGTTATCGATTCTGAACATGGAACATGCGACCGAAATATCTCTAACCTGATTGTTTCACCAATGAATTAGGACATCTGTTCTGACTTTCTTATTTGACGTTATTATTAACGCGCAAATATTAACTTCGTGAATCGTATCGTTTTGGTTGTTCTTTGGGGAAGATCGTTCGTCCACGGGATGGATATTGTTAAATATCAATTGATTTGGAGAAGAGTTTGTATTTGATGGTGACCTTTTGGTGGCTATATAAAACTTTCAAAAAATATTATACGTTACCGAAAGTGACAATATTATTGCTATTTCTTTTAATTGGATACATACCTCACCATGAGCTCCAGACCGATAATTCAACTACCAAAAGTCGCCCTTGGCGAAATACCAGGTATATAAATTTATATTGCATTGTTATATAGTTTAATGCATTGGAATATGGCAAATGATTTTGGTTGATGGCTATTTCTTTTTTAACGGTTTTTCATTCATGTTTGACCACATTGCTTAATTTTCCCATTTGTTTTGCGAATATTTTAACCAATTATCTTCTTCTAATTGTGTTGCTGTTAATTTTCCTTTAATATAAGTTTTACAAGATGGGTTATACAATTATAAACCAGTCGTGTGTGACCAATATACACAATATATCTCCCATTTATTTTACGTTGAAACATAGGTTTCAAATATTAACCATGTGTATGAAACATTGTTTGGAAAAGACTAGTAATACCTACACACAAAACAATAAAACAAAAAGACATGTTTCAAACAGTCATTTAAGAAATAACTGGATTTTTTATTTACTTTTTAGAGACAATAACATGGTTATGTCGGATACTCATACAATTGCAAAATACGATCAAAGAAACACAGACCTTTAAATTACAGAACAAGCCAGCACTCGAAATGTAGTTTGACTTATTTGTTTCGGGTTTAAAAATTACTGGAAAATTTAGACGGTATGCTCTGCTCATGAAATAAATACCCCAATTACTCATTTCTTAATGGCAGAAATGTGTCATCATGTGTTATATCCACGTACATGTACATAGTTTCCTTGCATTGCTCAACAGATAATTAGTACTTACGGTACATGTAAATAAAATAACACCAATCATGCTAATGGAATTCAACATGTTGCGCTAATTTGTTCATGTTCGTGTGTATTTACTCGCTTTCAGCTAGGAAGAACCTTTTGTATCAGCTACAGTGCATCCTAATAGCAACATACACAGTGTCCGGATTTCTTCTCATTTTCGGACTAGCGGCTGTTCTAGTTACCGCACCGGATTATGAATATCCAATCAGCGTCGGAGGAGGGTGTTTCTTTGCCATAACAGTAAGTGGTTTTAGTTTTGTATTCTTTTGTTTGCACGTTGAAAGGCTTTTTCTCGTGGCATTTCATTAGTTTTCACGCAAGTTTTACGTAAATTTACTTGAAATTGCTTAAACATAATTATGAATGATAATTTCAACAGCTCTTTAATAAATTTTTGTAATGACTTATAAAAATGATTTAACACAAATAAATATGTTTGTTTCTTTGAACTAATCCAACTCATAAAAAACTTATTTTTGCAACAATGTTAAAGCCCCATTACTACTCATAGAAAATTTCGTACAGTATTTCGCAAAATAAAGTTTAACTATTAAAAATCAGTGTTCCTTATAGCAATGGCAAAACTTTCAACGCCAAATGATGTCTGGTAACATAGATGTTTGTAGATACAAAATGCACGTTTTTATTTTTTTGTTGCATAATTGATGCCATTTTACGATATCCATTTATACGTCACATGAACACTAACATGGTACCATCTTAGTGTTCGTGTGTCGTATGAATAGATTTATTTGCGGGAATTAAAATGGAATTTATTGTGTAACAAAACAATAAAAACGAGCATTGAATATCTGTAAAAATCTTTGTTACCAGACCACATCGGGCGTTGAAATTTCGGCAATTGCTATGAGGCACACTTATTTTTAATTGTTTAACTTTATTTTGCGAAAAACTGTACGAAATTTCCGTTGATTTTTGAGTATGAATGGGGCTTTGAATTGTATAAACGAAAACTAATAAAAGTATAACATGCAAATACATGTTGCAGGGTTTTGCCCATTCAGTTGTCAGCAACCTGTATCTGATTGAGGCCCGGAAACCTTTGTCGCCTTCTGGTGAAGAGAGCGTTTGTTACCGTCGAATCACATGGGTAAAATATTATATAGCAATTGTAATACATACTGTGAAAATGCAAGTCCCGATATAATGCGCGCTATCTTGATTCTTCTTTATTTCTTCACACCAAAATGAAATGTGATGTATTTTAGTTTTTCTTAAGACCTGTTCCTATTTCATTCCAGTCCGGGACACAGTGGATTGTGCTGTGGACGAACGTGATTGGCTTCCTTCTCTCCATGGTGTTTTCTGCCGTTTTCCCTATGAACACATGCATCAAACGTCTGTCAGAAAAGAATGTCGTGTGCAACCCGAATCCAGTCACCAATCTTGTGCTGGCCTTGTTTGTTTTCGTCCTTTCTCTGTTGCTTATGGGACTCCAAGTCGTGTTCAACATCAAGAAACGGTCCAAGGCGATGAGCAGGGGCTGTCCACGGAGGTCGGAGGACGCCGACAACAACGCCGTCAGTGGCGCCTTCCGACGCGTGAAGCAGACAAAGCGATTGGTTCTGCAGTACATTCAAACCCCCGCTTCGCAGACGAGACGCTAGCCGTGCCATACGTCTCACGAGTGCTCTGAATATGATACGGCCTACTGATGATATGTGTCGTGTTCTGAAAAAACTGGGCATCATGCATTTGCGTAAAGTGTCGTCCCAGATTAGCCTGTGCAGTCCACACAGGCTAATCAGGGACGACACTTTCCGCATTTATGACATTTAAATGAAGTCTCTTCTTAGCAAAAATCCAATTTAGGCGGAAAGTGTCGTCCCTGATTATGACACTTTAAGCACATGCATTATGCCAAGTTTTCTCAGAACACGACTCATATGATTTCTGAATAACGGACTTAGTCAGTAAACACGAATCTGACATCATTCTTGTCTAAATGGTTGTATTTATCGTTGAACAAGTTGTTATTATACCTATTATACCTCTTCAGGTATAATCCACAAAGTGTTAAGGTACATGAATTACATGTATCTATAATTCACTGATATGCAAGATGACACTTTTCAAAATGTGTGTCATAGAAATTATAGACAGACATTCTTAACATTCTTATATATACAAACAAGCAAAATAAAACTAATGACTAAGAAATTTATAAGAATCATGCGTTTTTGGATATTCAATTTACAAACGTATATAATTTAAACGCGTGTTTATATTTTTCCATTGGAAGTATCCGATTGTAGATATGTAACGAGAACATATTTTTCACTGATTGAAAAAATGCGATAAAAACGATTTGTTACATAATACCATTTCTTTCACATTTTATGTGTAAGAAGAAAAAAAGCACTGTCCGCTATAAAAGTAACATTGGGGGATACTGACGCGTAGTCACCGTCCCTTTTTTGCTCATAGTAATGCTTAAAAAAGTATTGCATGGATTCAAATGACATTTCATCTTATGTGATTTATAATGGTACAACATGTAAATGAATATGTTTTTTCTCGACGTGAACACGTGGGCTATGTTATTTTTGAGTATATTTCAATTTCGGCAATTTATACTCGACACACTTTGAAATATGCAAAATCCCAATCTTCACTACATGTGAAAATGCGAGTTGTATACTATTTATCCTGCTTCTATTGCAAACAAGTGACCGTGTTAACATGTTGATAGCCGACAGAAGATCGCGTAACCGTGATATACCATCAGAACGTATTCCTACGCGCCGATTAACATGTTCTAGTATTTGACCTTTGAAGGGTTTCGAGGTGTTGAATGAGTGGGTTGATCAAAATAATTTGAAACCGATTCTTTCTGTGCATTTGATGATAACCATATATCTCGAAGAGATTTAAATACACATGTCATTATTTAAATGTATGCTTTTTTTAGACGTCCGGCCAAGATCTGCGTGTGTTATCGTTTATATTACATATCATCCTATTTTGCTTCTCCACTGAAATTTATATCAAAACCGGCTTTCCGTATTTTTATTATTCATTCAATTGATTACGAAATTAATGGCGTATCTCGTGTGAATTAATTTCTGTGACGAAACCCACCAGTTTCATTTAGACTCTCTGGATTTTAATGACGACACCGTAGGACGTGGTGTTTTATTGAACAGTAAAATATATTTTTTAAAGCATCGAACGAATCCAAAACGTATTTCTGGTTGTGTGTTTGTCATGCATAATTGTAAACTTCTAAAGGAATAACATAACTCACTGCGACAGGATTACGGTGTCGTAAATCGTGTCTGGGTCAGAACAGTTAGCATCCGATACAAAGTTACAAACGTTATTTAAAAAAAAATAGATAACAAAAATAATGTGGTTTAAAATAAAATTCGTTTTAATAACTTTTTAATACTTGTTAACGTTCAGTGTAAGTTTGATGTCAATCGTTAATATTACACAAGAACAACGCTACTGATAACACGTTGTATTCACTAGATTAGTATTAACATTTAATGTGTTTTGTTTGCGAAAAGTCTTTACGTTAAGGCTTTATGACCGTCGTTAATCCAATATATCTAAACTAGTATTGCTATAACAAACCGAACATATACAATATTGTTATAGAAGAAGATAAGGCATACGGATCAGTGCAAGTTCAAGGTTCCAACGTCATATAACATAGCATCTTTTAGTGCCCTAACGGTTTAATCGGAGAGGACTATATGTTTACTCTATATCCGTCATGTCTATCTGCCCGTCTGTCTGTTTGTCCAATTAAAAAACATGTAATATCTAAAAGACAATTACTTAAATTATTGGACTGTAACTGTTTCACTTACCATTTTGTTTTAAGATAATGTACAACCACATGACGAACACGAGGAGACTCTTCTCTAAGTAATAACTTTGCCGTAAAGTGCTCAATTAAAAACAAATAACTTGGCACCAATGCGTCTCATCATATGACAACATGTAGCGTCCTACTCTCGATTTCTGCCTGACAGATCAATTTCATATTTTAAAGATCAAATTATAAAATAACTTATTCGGAGTATAACTTGGTCATTCATCATGCTTTTTTAAGTCAACTTACCACCAATGACAACCCTGAAGACACGGCATTTCGTGTGTAAAATATGTCTCCCTAACTCAGCTTTAAATTCCGGTAATTTTCACTTTCATCAACTAGTGACTTAACCCTGTTCTTTAAATGCTTTTTTATGGTTTATATTGAAATATCAGTGATTTTATACGATAATTTACTGGTTTAAACATTGATTAGTAACAGTGACAATCATCGATATTTTTCACGGTTTTACTGTGAAATGACGTCGATTATTTGACGGCATGATGTTATTATTCCAGCGAAGTTCGCCCGCTGAACTCCATCATAACATTTAAAGAAATTGTGTCAGTTGATATGATTAAAAATAAAGTCATCAGTACATTTCAAAAGTCGATATTACATACCTGTATTAGCTTGTGTCATTTAGTATTTTCTTGCTATTACTTATATAATGTTTTAACAAACGGTCCAATTGCACAAAGCTTATGTATTAAGTGACAATAATTCACATGATACATTCTCATTTCAGATAAGTCGACTATTGATCGTTTTGGAAGCATGGGAAATATGGGTGTTTCAGATATCACTGTCAACGAAAACGTGACTTCCACCTTGTCCTGTTACGTAGACAGTAACCCAGGATCTACAATTACCTTGCTGAAAGATGGAACCCTTATTAAAAAGACTGAGAAAAACAATCAAATTGAGTCCGCATTAAACAATTACTGCACTGACTCTGGAGTCTATACTTGTTCCAGCGTTAATGATCACAACACAGATGGGGCTTCTACAAGGAATATAAACTACACTGTCAGATGTAAGTTTATTTGAACGTAGATGATGCAGATTTGGTTTATTAACCTGCATATTTCAATGAAGAATATCAGTGTGCATGACCTATGCAAATTGCACTTGATGTAGTTGTTGAAAAGCTGGTTGAATGGGTAAACGTGATTTAGTCGTTTCGACAGTACCAACTGTATCAGTAAATGCACTGACAGACAGTCTGTTCTTTTCTATTGGCTAAATTTCATTGTATTCAGTTTAGTTTTCTCCCAGTTAAGTCTTTATGTTTAAATTGTTTTGCATCATAATGTGCTTTAAATCATGTAGTGTTCAAAAAGGGATACTTGCGATTAAATAATTAATGGCCAAATTAATCACGTGTGTTTATATGTAGATAAAACTATAGCCTATTTGAAGCTTCATTACATGTGATTCCATGTAAACGTGATCAACATCATTCTTGAAATGTTGCCAACTTGCAGTCTACCGATGTACGTTTGTACTTTTTAATGAAAGAATTTATTATACATTTTTCTCTTAAATGAAATTTGGCGTCAAGAATCACCTTCCTAGTCAAGGTCAAACTTGGAGGTCAAAGGACACATATTTAAAAAAAATCTAAAACTTGTATGTGTATTACGTATCTGCAAAAACGGTTTGACATACACTCTACTGCTTGCCCTTTTGTGGTCATTTTCATAATTCAAATGTTTTGTTTGAGATAATTGTTAAGCTTGATTGCATGTTGAGATGCTTATTTAGACATTCATAATTTCATTTGAAAAGTTCATTGTTTTTTTGGGTGAGTTCTTCAAGAACGCTTACAAACGTTAGAGTGAATCCATGATCTCATCACGAGACATCAAATCATATGCTTTACGGCAACCTAAGATATCCTTTTATGTTGCAGGCGCTCCCAGAAGATCTCCATATGAAGACATTCTTAACAACATCAGCAGCGCAAACAATGCAAATGTGAATTTGGTATTTTATACCCTTGCCTATCCCGCACCGCAATATACTTGGCAAAAGTGTGTTCTTACCTGTACCAATATCACAGAAGAAATAAAGTATAATATAGTTTCTAATAGCATGGTATCAAATCTAACCTTGCTAAACCTTCAGCAGTCCGACTATGGAAGCTATCGTGTTATCGTCAGTAACGCCATTGGTACAGCATGGATTGAGAATTATAACATCCTTCGCCAGGGTAATAAAGACTTTTCGCAGTGTTAACCTTACCAAGAAGGTTAACGGTAGACACTGGATGTATACGTAAAATCCTTCGAGTTCCGGAAGGATTTCTAGTTTGTAACTTGTTTTTATTTCATGCAAATCCGTAGTTTTAAATATGGTTAACAGTTTATCCTATAGATGGTTATAACAAATACGGATTAAATTCATTTAAATAACAATACATTTTGAATTCCCGGCATAGTTGAGAAATGGCGGCAGAGTTTAAATAGAGCTTTGCGCGGAACCTGTTAAATCCCTGCGCGTAGGTTGACGTTAATCGAGTAACAGTTACACTTATCATCATCGCTGTAAAACGTGCAGAGCAATAAAGTGACATATTAAATACGATTGTATACCTCAGGTTTTTCATTCGAGGAACACTGAGTGTTTGTTTAAAAAAAACATTATTATTATATTTAATTTCATGATTGTACAAACTAATTAGTTTCGTTTATTTCAGATAAACCGAACGTACCAAGCATCCTTTATTACACACAACATCCGCGAATTGAAACTTCACGGAGTTTTTACTGGTTTCCTGGATATAACGGAGAATTTATTCAAACATTTATTATCGAATACCGAAAAACTGGCATGCAAGTTTGGGATCAGGTCACTGTTGTTGATGAAACATCAAAGACACTGATGAATGCAACAGTTGACAACCTAAGCACTGGCACGGAATATCAAGCAAGGATATTTGCGAGAAACAAGTTTGGAGCATCAGATCCTACTGGCACATTCATTTTGTATTACACCAGGTAAATCATGAAGATCATACAATAATGCGCCGGCTGTTTGTAACACAACCTGTTATTAATGACACACTTTTTGAATTACATAAAACATAAGAAAAACGAATGTTCAGTAATTGCACAATTCTGTTTCAGCCTATGCAAGTGCAAATCATCGGGCGGGCGGGCGG